>PVLA01013438.1:0-36813 GCA_004027455.1 Hydrochoerus hydrochaeris
CCTCCCTGTGCGCTTGAGCACTGTGGTAAAAGCAGTCAGCCTCTTTCAGGGAGCAGACTGAACAATCCCGGGGTAAGAGGAGCCTGCTCCCCGAAGTCCTCTCCCTGCTGTCTCACAGCCACACCTGTGTGGCACTGAGGCTGTGGCTGTGAACCAGGAGCCATGAGGCAGAACACAGAGAATGAGGCAGAAAGGTCTGTTTTACCCCAATTAAAGCTGAATGACCAATGTGTACAGGGCCAATTGCAGAGCCTCAAGGTCCCAGAAGCAGTGACTGAGACCAAAGAAGAGAAACCAACAAGTCTGCAAAGCCACACTGCAGGGTCTCAGCTCTCTCTCCACGACAGATGGGACAAGGAGATGGGAACCCATGTGTATGGAAGGTCAGCGACCCACCAGCCTGACCAACCAATCTCGGAACACTCCCCCCAGCCGGGGCTGGAAGCGAGTTCTTCGCAAGTGCAGGAGAACATGAGTGCATTTACCAGGATAAACTTTCTGCTTTGTAAAGTAAGTCTCCATAAATTCAAACCCACAGATTCAAGTCATACAAAGAAAAATCTGTGACCATAATGGAGCTGAATCAAAAATCAATAGCAGAAAGCTTTCTGGGAAATTCCCCAACTTTTGGAAATGAAATATCACACTTCAGAGTAATGAAAAACCAAGAGAGAAACTGGGAAGTATTTCAACCCAAATGAAAATGAAGAGCAAGGCTATCAGAATGTGAGGTGGTTGTGAACCAGGGCACAGGAGACTGATCCTGCCATGGCCAACAGTGACCAAGGTTTCAGTTAAACCATCTCCACTCTGATGAAGAAAACACAAGGAACCCTAACTAGACCAAAGGAGAAAGGAAGCCATCGCTCAGCAGCCGGAATTTAGGACGCGGGCTCCATGGTCCCTCAGTGTCCACCCCCGTGGAGCTCCCTGGCTCTCTGGAAGGATCTGCAGAGACACAGGGAGCCACTTCCGGAATTCTTTTATCTTGTACAGCAGAGGGAATTTTCCATCTATGGTTGGGACCTGAGTCGACGGACTGGAGTTCATCAGAAGGAAGGTGATTGTCGCTGGGCCTGTCGGTAATCTCCCGGCCAGGGAGAGATGGTGCTGAGGCAGGAAGGCCACGAGTTCAAGCACAGCCTGGACAAGTAAGTGAGAAATGGTTAAAGAAATGGGGAGGGGGTTGTTAGCTGCGTGTGAAGACACTGGTTTCAGTCCCCAGTGCCACCAAAAACAAAAACCAAAACCAAATGATGACCCTCAGAGAGCTCCCTCCCTGGTGGTTCCTGCCATCAAGGAGGATGAGGATTCCTATGGCAGAGTACGTGGCACTCAGTGGCCTCCCGGTCGGTCAGCGACGGTGACTCCTAGGGCACAGACTTGGGGGAAGGATGGCAGGTGTTCGTGTGAGACAGGACCTGAGGGCCACATCTGAGGGCAGCCACAATGCAGCTGAGCTTCAGGAGTGGAGGAAACCAGACGGGAAGCAGCGGGCAAGTGCGAGGGTTTGGGGTGCAGATGCAGGCTCTGCGGAACCTGGGCTGATCTCACACGGGACCAGGGAGCGGGCAGAGCTGAGCCATCCGGGGCCCACTTCACAGCGAGGGTGACAGGTGGTGGTGAACGAGGGGTCAGACTGTGGGTATAGATGGTGGCCACAGCAGAGGGAAGGGGCCATGTGCAGGCGGCCTCACAGCCAGTGTTCCCGGGGGCTGAAAGGGACAGACTGCGACTGACCTGTCAGTCTGGATGCCCAGAGGACCCCAGGGCTTGCCTGGTGAGTGCCCTGAGGAGGGGTTTCAGCCGTGCTGTTTGTGCAACAGAACCTCGCAGGGCAGCAGTCGGAGGGGAGGGGACCACATCGGGGGCCACACCCTGAACTCCTGGCTCGGGCAGAGGTCTGTGTCCCCAGCATGAGCCACCTGGTAGAACCCTCAGAGGGAGGCAGCATCATGTGGGTGGTCACGGGTGAGGCCCTGGAGGTCACTGGCATGGTGCAGGAAGCGCCCGCCAGGCCAGAGGCACTGGGTGGGACTGGACAGTTCCCTTGACCCACTCAGTACATTGCGCCCCCACTGTTCCCTCAGTGTGGTGAGCAGGAGCGTGACTTTGAGGCCTGTGGCATTTCTAAGACTTTAGCGCTTTTTTTTTCTTTTTTTTGGTACTGGGAATTGAACTCTCGACTGCACACTTGCCAGGCAGGCGCTTATATCGCTGAACTAAATCCTCGGCCCTTCAGTGCTTTTAAAAGCCACATTTCAGCCATTTATTTGTATGCTGCAACTGTCATAAATGATTCAAGCTCAACTACAATTTTTAATGGCTTAAACGAGATGCCTGTGACGGTGGTTGTCACGTCCTAGACTTCAGGGGGGAACAGAAGAACAAAACACCCACTTTCCCCACGCTCCCTCCATCGTCCAGCTCTAGCGGCGACATTTCTTGGACTTTCCATAATTTTTCCCCTTCTTTCCACATTCTTTCTACCAAACCAGCGGAGAGGCCATAAACAAGGACACGGGGGCCCCACGACAGCACCTGCTGCCAGGTGCGCCTGCTCTAACCGGAAGAGAAAGCCGCGCACAGGAGAGGAGCCGGGGTCAGGAGTAACAGCCGGGAGCAGGTACCAGCGTGCACAGGAGAATCCACAATTCATGCTTAACGATCTGTGGCCTGGTAATGAGCTGGGCTAAGCAGCTGGATGGGAAGACCATTTAAGAAGCAGTACAAATAATCAATAGGCAAAGAGCACACACTGAGCCCATCCAGCATAAAGAAACGCTTGCTAAGGAAGAAGGGGATCCTGCTTTTCTTCACCTACCAGACTGGCAAACAAAGAACCTCCATGCTCGGGAGTGAGCGCAGTGGTGGAGAAATCGCGCTGCTCGATTTGGTGGCGGCAGCCACAGCAGGCGTGGAGAACCTGTGGGTCCCGTGGACGAGACCTCGAACTGGCTGAGCAGAACTGGCTGCTGTGCAAGCCGAGCCCCTCACGGCACAGGAACAGATACTACAAAGGACCTGCCATGACAGCGCTCACAAGCTTCAATTAAAAATGATTAAAACAGTCAAATAAAAATAGCAATAAGACAGGAGGTAAACCATGTGCATGCTGTAGATAACCATAGGCCCTGAGCCCCAGGGAGCATGTGTGTGGCTCTCGTGGGCAGATTCTCATTTGAATAAAGAAGAAAATAGAACACACACCCTGTGCACATGTGTGTACATTTATATGCACACACGCATACGTGTGCACACACGTTCAGTGCTAGGGGTTGACCTAAGGCTCCCTGCTCTACACCACATGTACAGCCCAGGATATAGCGTATAATTCAACACCACCCCAGCTACAAGCACACTGGCCTGTGTACCCTGTGTCCTTCTGGAGGTGAGCTGGGCTCCACCGAGACACTGGGCCTGGAGGAGGAGGATGGGGGCAGCTGGGCCGGCAGGGGCAGAGGCACCATAAAGAAATTGTGAGTAATCAGAGCCTGGACTGATGTCGGCTTTCTCCAGGTGATGGAGGCTCCTTCCTCCTCCACCCCCAGCATCAGCAGTCGAAGCTGCCCCAGGTGTGGTGCTGCTTACTGCTCCCCAGCACGGGGCAGGGAGAAACCAGGGCTTGGGGTTGACATGGTCTGGACCAGAACAGGTGTCCCACTTAGGCTGCTATAGCCAACACAGTCCACTCTGCAGGGCCACAAGCATGTCCTCGGTCTCCAAGTTGGACAGTGCACAGCACACACAGCAGTCTACAGCCTGCACACAGAGCAGATCAGCCACCCTCACGCCCACAGCGCATGGCCACACAGCCAGGCCACAGGGGCCACTGAACCCTCTCTGGGCAGCCACAGCAGGGCCATGTCCCCAGATAACCTGACAGCACATAGTGGGGCTGAGCCCAGGTGACGGCACGAGCTGACAAGAGCTGTGTCTGTCCCAGTCTGGGAGCAGGGCGCTTCTTGGGACCCATTAAAGCTAGAAATTGACCACAGGTGCAGGGGAAGGAGCACCCAGGGCACGCGGTGAAGAAGCTGCGTCCACCCAGAGAACATTAGCCCCACTCTGTGACAATCTGAACAGGGGGTTGCTGGGCAATGGGTGTCATGTGACATTAAGCTGCTAACAGTTATAAATAAACGCCCCTGCAGTGAGCGGGAAGCCCCTTTCCTCCCGTTCGTTCGTTCGGAGAGTGCGGGCTCCACCTGGCCCCAGCTTTGTCTCCTCTTTATTTTCTCATCCTCTCTCAGTCCTTCACTCCAGGAACCTCAGGAGCCGATGGCTCGAGGCAGGTGCTGGCTTCCCAACCCCCCGCTGCTCCAAGTTAGCAACGGGACTGGCCAGAAGTGACCTGGTCTCATCAGAGTGCAGCCCCTCTCGCTCCTCCACAACAGTCTCCACGAAAAGCAGCAGCGTTTGTCCCCAGGGCAGATGCCACCGTCACAAGAGGCAGGAGCTGTGACTGGGTTCTCCGAGGGAAGCCAGGGTCCCTGTGGCATCCTGGCATGTCCCATTGCCTCTCAAGGAATCCACATAAGTGTCCCGAGAAGGCCAGACCCCTGCGGCTGCGTGAGTGGCCTCGCCTCTCCCCAGACTTGATCCTGGCAGAGGTGGACGCTGGAAGCCTGTGCTCCTTGAGGCCCTGCTGGGAACACGGCTGCTGGACCAGCGTGCTGTGTACTGGGTGGCTCGGCGAGGGGCAGAGGGAATGTTGGCCCAAGAAAGCTGGGACCGTGCTTGGGATGAGGGGTGAGGTAGGTGGGGTGCTGCAGCACACAGCCTACTGGGTGCAGGGCGCAGAGGACTCAGGGACGCAGTTCTGCTGTCACCAGCTGAGGAAAGAAGCCCACGGCTGTCACCAGGATCAAGGGAAACAAGCACGGCCTCGCTCCATGTTGAAGCCCAGCAAGATGCATCTCTGAGTAAAGCTGTCCTTTAAGTGATTCATCTGGGCTTCTTTAACCACAGAAGGCGACTGTTTCATCTTCCGTTGCCTGTTGTCTTTAAAGGAAAATGTAGAGTGATATGCAGGTCATTGAGAAAGTCTTCAAGTCACAGATCTGTTGCAGGCATTGGGGGACAATGAACATTTCTTTGCCTCAGTTTCCCTGTGGGAACAAGGGGGAGACAGATCTGAATCCGTAGGGTTGCTGTGTCTGTTCAGTGAGTGACGTTCACATTCCTGTGGAGGTCAGTGCGGACATCTCCATGGGCAGGAGGTCCCAAGGTGTGGTAGGCTGGTCCAGAATCCATGGACGGTGGGCGGAAGGGCCGAGGGGCGGGACGTCATACAGGTAGGTGCTGTGTGCTGATCATGAGAGGACAGAGGATCTGAAGATGGAGAACCAGCCTGGTCCCCACCCTCAGGAAGATCAAGGTCCAGAGAGACACAGACAGACAGACAGACAGAGACAGACAGACAGAGAGATACAGACAAACGGACAGAAAGAGAGCGACAGACAGACAGATACAGATAGACAGACAGAGAGAGAGCAACAGAGAGAGAGAGAGCGTGAGTGAGAGAGTCATGCATCGCAGAGCAAGGCGCAATGGCTCCGGAGGAAACACCCAGGGGCCCAAGCCCAGTGACAGTGAATGGAGGTGGCAGATGGGAAACGAGCCTGGAATCCAACACCACTAATCTGTGAGACTGAAACATGGGGTGTGGCTGCCTCTCTAACATTTCCCCATTTGGAAGCCTGGAATTTATGGTTTTTTTGTCCAGTACGATATTTTGTTTCACTGTGATAAACTTTCATTGAATTCTATTTGTTGTATTTTATTTATATTAACTTTGGGGGAAACAACCAATCCTTCATTTATCAATTTATTTGCTTATTGCAAAATATTTGTAAGACAGTGTCTCCTGGGCCTGGTGGAGGGCCTGGTGCGACATGAGGAGGTGGAGCCCAGTGTTTGGGAGAGGAAGAAGAGGAGGAGGAGGGAGAGAGGTGCCCTCTGGGATGGGCAAGGCCACCCCGAAAGACAGGACCAACGGACCCGGGGTTAGATGACTCTGTACATGGCGGGAGGGGTTATGGCAGTTCTTTCCTTCTTTGTAAATTGAGGAAACCTCTTTCATTTATTAAGTTTTTAACTGGGGATCAAACTCGCAACCTTCTGCATGCCATGCAGGTGCCTGTTCTGCTGAGCTAAACCCCAGCCGTCTCTCTTATTGTCTCTGTTTAAGCTTTGGTTTATTTGCCAGAGAAGCAGAAGCAGCAGGGTGTGTGTGTGTGTGTGTGTGTGTGTGTGTGTGTGTGTGTGTGTTGCTCGAGTGACTTGGTCTGGAAGCCCCAGCCCTGGGGCACAGGCTTGAGAACTGGGGGACAAAAGCAGAAGTTCCACTCTGAGGCCACAGACAGGAGATGGATGTCCTGCTTGCAGAGCGTGGAGCAGAGGAAGATCTTTTATTTAACTTTTATTTGCAGTGCTGGAGATTGAATCCAGGGCTTTCACGCTGAGCTACATCCTCAGCCCTTTCCTTCTCTCTTATTTTGAGACAGGGTCTTGATGAGTCGCCATGTTGCCCAGGCTGGGCTCAGACTTGCAGGCCTCCTGCCTCAGCCTCCCCCTGCTCAGCCTC
Organism: Hydrochoerus hydrochaeris; assembly: GCA_004027455.1. Lineage (NCBI taxonomy): Eukaryota > Metazoa > Chordata > Mammalia > Rodentia > Hydrochaeridae > Hydrochoerus > Hydrochoerus hydrochaeris. Next base: position 6,590 of record PVLA01013438.1, read on the forward strand.
TTGCTCTGTTCCAGCCACTCACCAGCCCAGGGAAGCACAGCCTGCCCCACTCGGTCAAATGGTCCACGTATGACTCTCCTCCAGAAACACCCCATAGACACACACAGACGCGTGTGCAACCAAACATCTGGACACTCCAGCCCAATCTAGCTAATTCGTAAGTTAATGACCCCACAGGCCCATCCATGCAGTGAGATCTTCTCCAAGGGGAAATGACAGTGCTCCTACCAAGGAGGTGCTTCCTGGCGTGTCGGGCTTCTCTTCACTGACTTTCCTGGATGATGCTTTAGTCAAGACTGTTTATCTGTGCAGCATCTGCTGTTTTCATCAGCTCTCATCGGGTGGTTGGCAGCTCCCCCATTACTCTCAGTGCCTGACCGTCTAGTGTGGTCTCACCCTCGGCAGCTCGTCCCCACTCGGGCAGCAGGGCCACCCCGCCCAGCAGGTTGTCCTCGGCCTCTGGCCTGCAGGTTTTTCTCTGTGAAAGTCTGGGTCACAGTGGGGAGCAGGGCCCAGCGGTGAGAGCTGCAGGGCTGTGCAGGAGGAGTGCGCTGGGGTGAGGACCCGCTACCGCCTGACAGGGCAAAGACCGGCTGTGTTTTTGGCTGTTCATCTCCTCCAGAGAAAACCAGAACCCGAACAGAGGTAGAAAGCTGTGGATGGTTTGCAGAGAAAGTTTTCATTTGGTTTGATTTATAACAGTGGATCTGAAAGACAGAAAAACATGCTAAAATTTTGCCAAAGTTGGCTCATTTTGTATGGACTTATTCATAAGGAGGGTGAAATCTTGTGAGACTCTTACTGTCAAATATTACATTATATTAAAACTTGAAACTTGGCTTTCTCTCCTTTGAGAAGGTAAGTTTGTCATGGAATGCTCAGTGAGCGTTAAGAAAATGCCGTCTTTTTAATCTTTTTTGTAGCCCGCATGGCAGGAGGGCTCCTGGCCTCACAGGAGTAAGAACTGCTTTCCCTGTGGGCCTGTCTCATCCAGGAGCCTCACCCTCCGTGGGATGCTCCCGTTTCTAAAATGCTTTTTGAGTTGCTCATGACCTCTCACTGGCTCCCACTTTAATAAAGTTCCGTAAATTCTTAGACATGTGCTCATTTCATGTTTGGCTACAAGTTACAAGTTTAGAGCTTTGCAACCGATGGCATTGTCCTTCTAATACAGAGTTAACGTACTGACGAAGAAGGAATTAAACTCCTGGCTTCTTGCATCAGTGGGTCCCAACTCAAGCCCAGGCTGAGGTCTCATCCCACAGAGGGCCCAAAGCCACTCAGCCCGGCCCAGTCTGGACTCCTGGAGGACAGTGGCCCACCCTAGAGCGCTGCCATGGTGCTCAGAAGGGCTGAGAAGGTGCCATCATGTGGGTGTCCTGTGAGTAACCCCCCAAAGCCATGCATAAAGACTTGGTCCCCAGGGAGGTTGGAGAGAGGCCTGCTCACCCCAACACACCCCCCATCATGACATCCTGCCCACCCACAGCCCAAAGCCAAGGACCTACCACCCTGGACTTGACCCCCTGGAATCACGAGCCAAAATAAACCGCTCTCTACCGCATGAGTAGCCTGTGGCAGGAGCTTCTCCAGGGCGACAGGAAGTGGGGAACTCAGAGCTTTGGCACAGGGCTGCAGACAGACAGTGCAGGCTTGCGCCCACCAGCACAGCCAGCCTTCCTGTGCCCCCTCATGCTGCGTGGTTGTCTTTTCAGAGTAGCACATGGTCTGCATGCAAGCCTGCCAGAGGCCCCGGGGGACCTGTCACCCCACAGCCTCGCCTGCTGCATGGCTCCAGCCTGGAGAGGCCCAGAAGTGTGGGGCGCTGCAGTCAGATGGCCATAGAGACACGGGGAGGACCTCGCACCCTACCTGATCAGGTCTGGGGTCAGGACCCTGTTCTGTGTCCCTAACACTTTCTTTGGCCAGGTCTCTGCAGCCTTCCCTTATTCTGAGTGAACCACAATGGCGCCGCCTCCTTTGCTTCAGAAGATTCTCAGACTCTCACCAGCTTCTGGCCTTGGGCTGTGATCACTGCCTGAGCTACATCTCTGTCCCCTGTCCTGTGCCAACCCGACCACCAGGCCCTGAGGGGCTCAGACAGGGAGCTGCTTAGCCCAGACCGGGTCAGCTGGGACACAGACTTTCTCGGCCTCAGGCCCAGTTTCCACAGGGCTGCTGCTGTCGTGTCCTGGGCCCACATGAGACCAAGCTTCCTGCCCTCGGCAGGCTTCTGACACAGAGGCCTTCCTGTCCTGTCCCTCGACATTCTCCGGGGAACCTTCCTGTGTGTCGCTTTAGGCTGGGGTAGGGCCTCTACCATCCGAAGCCCAGCTTTGGCTATGGGAGAGGCTTCAGGAGCAGCAGGTGGGGTTTAAGGACAGTGAGAGGCCTGATGGAGAAGTGGAGTGCAGGAAAGTGGGTGGGGTGCCACAGTAGAGGTCCCAGGACCAGATAAGATGAGTTCTACTCACCTAACTGTACCACACTCTTACCTCTCTGACACAGCCTGACATATCAGTTTAACCTGGCATGGTTAATGTTAAATTCTTACAGTACACATGTCATTTTACCACAAGTTCATTAAAATTGTTACTGCAAAAAATCAGTCTCTATTAAAGAAGCTTAACATTCAAAAGAGAAGCCACCATTGTGCCCTTGGGACACTTCTTCCTTCAGTTGCATTGCTGTGCTCAGACAGGTTTCAGAACAGTCCTTGATCCTCTCCTACAGTTTGGCTTCTCCAGAAGTCGGGTGAAGTCAGGGCCCCATCTCAGATTATATCCTTTCGTTCCCCAGGGTAGGAGACTCCACTTTTTGTGCTTAGTGGAAGTGGGGAATGTTCAACTCCAACACATGGCTTCCTGCACTGCTGCCACCATGCTGGAGGCCTGCACTTGACCCTGCACCTGAGCCCTGCACCTGAGCCCTGCAGCTGCATCTCCTGCACTTGACCCTGCGCCTGCATCCCCTACACCTATACCAGCTCCCCTTCTTCCTTTGGATCTCACTTTCCAGGAGGCATAAGTTGGGCCTCCTGCCTCAGGGCAAGGTCACAAGGTCACCAGCATTGAAATCAGATGCCAGGGCTCCCCAGCCGTTGAGAAGTGAATATTTTGTCTAGTTATATGTTGCTGTATCTTCCTTTTCCTTCAAATAGAATTGAATTGCTAACAGGTTTTTGTGGTGCGTTGACAACGGATGGGCCACTTGCGACACCCCGCTGAACTGAGGCAGCGTGGTGCTGGGTGTGGAGGGCCCACCTGCGGAGTGCTGCCGAGGTGGAAGGGAGGCCCGGAGAGGCAGGGGAGCTGCTGGCCTCCTCTTGCCACTGGTGCTCCTGGAGGAGCTTGTCAAGCTTCCTTTCTGACAGGAACTTAGCTGTTTCCATCATCAGAGCAGCTCGGGACCTTGTCCGTGATTGTGGCTGTGGTTCACTTTGGGGGGGCTCTGGCCCTTACTTTGAGCATCACTTCCTGAGTCCAGAGGGGAAGACGTGTGCCACTCAGTCTCCAGGAGAAGCTTGTCACACTGGCTTCCTGATGTGAACTCGGCTGTTCTCACTGTTGGAGGAGCTCAGGGCCTGCAGATGGCTGTGGTACTTTTCCTGGCTCCGATGCAGCTCCTTCATCCCGCTGGCACAGACTTTCTGGCTTCCACTGCTGACCTTTGGGCCTTCCCAGCACAGATCCATAAAACAGACTGGTGTGAGTCATTGTTGTGGGCTCTGGGTCTTCAGCTGGACTCATGCAGGACATCGCCATGGGATTTGGGCCCACAGCTGGATTCTTTGGGCCTTAGTGTGTGGGCAGATTTCCTGCATTAAATTGTTTCCTTTGTAAACTCTGAATACAGTGGTTTTTATTTTCTTCTAAAAAATTTGTGTATTTAAAGAAATGAAAATAGATTAGAGATACATCAAGAAAGTCAAATTCAACCTTACAGATGAGGCTGCTTTATAGCCTGATTCATGTAGAGTCCAGGATCTTTTCTGTGGATCTCCCTGTTACGTTTTGATATGAAAGGCATGATTCTATGCTCGGCTTTTGTAAACCTCCCTTTCCTTTAATGGTACATCTGAGCACTTTTATATAGCTATCTACATCATTCCACTGCATAAATATGCATTTTTTCCAGGCATAGTGGTGCGTGCCTCTATTCTCAGCACTCAGCAGGCTGAAGTAGGAGGTCATCTCAGGTTCAAGACCAGGCTGGACTACATAGCAAGACTTTGTCTCAGAAAAGAAATTAGTTCATAAATACATTTTATAAAAAATCTTTTTCCTGAGACTTCCCTCCTGTGTGAAGATCTCAACTGTAAACTTGCAATGTACACTTAAAGTTGATGGTGTCAATATCCTCAAAATAGCTTGCTGGGATTTTCACTATGATGATGTTGACCCCATGGGTTTAATAGGAAGGAAGTGACCTCTCAGCTATACTGAGTCTTCAAATCTATAAATAAAAACTAGATCTCTTTAACTACATCTTCTTTTATTTATTTCCCAAATTTTGTATTTTATCACAGATAGGTCCTTCACATATTTGTTGATTAACAAATTTTTATTTTTGAGCAGCAAAACTGATGTCATGCCTTACTGTTGTTATAGTCAGGAGTTGCAACAACAAGACAATACAGGACACATAGTTTATAATATTATTTATAATGGTCACCCAAGGAGTCAGATACAAAGAAAGAGTGCGGGGAATCTGTCCACACACCAGGACCTAAAGAATCCAGCTGAGGGTGTGGGTCCCACAGCAATGTCCTGCATGAGTCCAGCTGGAGGCTTAGAGCCCAGGACGATGGCCCACGAGTCCCACTGGAGGCCTAGAGCCCACGACGTTAACTCCTGCAAGTCTGTTTCACGGATCTGTGCTGGGAAGGCCCAAAGGTCAGCAGTGGAAGCCAGAAATCTGTGCCAGCAGGGTGAAGGGTCTGTGCCTGGCTGTGCCCTCCAGGGCTGAGGGATCTGTCCTGGAGCCAGGAAGCAATGCTCAAAATAAGGACCAGGGCTCCCCCAAAAATGTACCACAGCCATCCTCAGAGACAACGAGGTCCCGAGCTACCCCGATAATAACAGCTGAGTTCATATCAGGAAGTCAGCGTGACAAGCTTCTCCTGGGGATTGAACAGCACACATCTACCCTCCAGAGCCAGGAAATGGTAAGGGCCAGAGCACCCCCAAAATGAACCACAGCCACTCTCAGTGACAACAAGGTCCTGAGCTCCTCTGATAATGAAAGCAGCCAAGTTCGCATCCGGGAAGAAGCTTGACAAGCTACTTCAGGAGAGCCAATGGCAACAGGAGATGCAACAACACTAACCTCCTGCTCTCCAGGTCTCCTTTCTATGCTGGCAGCAGGCCTCGGGGCAGTCCATGCTCTGCACCACGCTGATTCAGCTGCCACCGGCTGTCAATCCGCCACGACTGTCAGGCTGAAGTGCTCACTGCTGGTGCGTAAGGAAGTCGCTAGGTTCTGCACGTGAGCCTTGTGCTCTGTGGCCTTGCTACGGGCCTGGTAGTTACAGTCTTCCGTTTGTGTGTTTCCTTTTCTTTTTCACACTCATTTCTACACATGAGAATCACGCCATCTTTGAACAGGGACAGTTTCATTCCCTCCTCCGCAGCCTGCCTCACTGTCCCTTTCCTTTCCAGTGTTACCCTGGCTGGGACTTCCCCGCTGGTGTTACATGGAGTGGCCGGTCACCCCCTGCTGTGTTCACGATCCTGGCAGGACGGTTTCCCAGCGTTCAAAACGACTTTACCTGCAGCGTTTTCGGTGGGTGTTCTTTGTGAAGGTCAGAAAGCTGCGCTCCTGGTTTACTGAGAATTTTCATTCATTTAATGTCCATGGTTTTCTTAGTGATGATTTCCCTTTGGTTAGGATATTGACATTTGTTCTCTTTTTTTTTTTTTTTTTGGACACCCTGGCTGGAGTCCCAGGGCTCCAGCCCTCTTTGAAAGTGAATTTCTCCCCATTGGGCTCTTGTGTTCCTCCTGTCCACAGCTCTGGAGAATTGCTGGCCTGTCTCCTGAGGAGGGCCCTGTGGCTAAAGAACGTCTTGGAACATTTTCTGAGAAACACCCTTGGGGTCGGCAGCAGAAAAGAGAAAAAGCAGGCAAGGCCCTTGCTGCGCCCCCAGTGTGAGCAGAGTCCCAGAGCCCGCAGAAGCAGGATTCCGTCCAGTGACCCTCGGCAACCAGGGCCGTGGTCTGCTCCGGAGGGAAATTCATTGGCAGGGAACAATTCAATGGAGCCTCAGCTGGGAGCGGTCCGAGGGACTTGGGAAAGGGAAATGAATTGCCAAGCAGGCGCCACGGAGCAGCAGGGGGACACCGGGGGACGCCGAGTGTCAGCGACCCCAGCAGCCAGCAACGCCTTCAGCGTAGGTGTCTGGAGAGCGGAGATCGCAGTGGAGTGGTCTACACCGAGCAGAGGGCTTTGTGGAAAGAAAGTGAGGAAAATGGGAACAGGGAGGGAGAACAACTTGGCAGGAACCAAAGATCCAACAGAGGCGTCACACTTTTACAGTGGGCAGTAGGAGGGCCCAGGGTGGCTGAGCCCAGAAAGGGTGTCCAGGAAGAGTGAGAGGATATAAGTCTTTAGACGCCAAACTGCTGGCAGTTAAAGGGCAAAACAACTACTGAGGCTCTGGACAGAGGTGAGTGTTCTGTCCCAACTCTGTCCCTAGGCAAGGCTCAGCAGTCGCTTAAAACCATGTGAACCCAACCCGACAACTGAGGGCACCGTGTACTGGGAAACAGACAACACCCGGGTTAAAAAAAATTGTGTGTGTGTGTGTGTGTGTGTGTGTGTCACAGAGGAAGTCTCATGGGAAATTAGTAAATATTTAAACAGAATAAAATGGAAATTTATGAAAAGTCATGGGATATCACTAACGCAATGCACAGAGGGGAATTTATAGCAAAATTCAGGGCTATCTTAGAAAAGAAGGAAAGTTTCAAACCATTATTTTAAGCTTCTACATCAAGAAATCAGAAAAAGATGATAAACCTGAAACATGCAGAAAAATAACTTAAATATTAAAATATAACTAATATCGCAAATAATGGAAATTAAAAATATAAAAAGAGAAAGATCAATGATTCATGATTAATAAAATTGATGAAATTCAAAAAAAATAAAATTCACCCAAGATGAAATAGATCACATGAGTAGTCCTGTATCACACAAAGAAATCAAATCTGTAGTTCAGAACCTTAGTTAAAAGAAAATAGTAGGTAAAGACTACTTTAGGAATTCTAAATATTCAAAGAAGTAACAGTACTAATTTCATTGCAATTACTTTAAGAAATAAAAGAGAAGGGAATATTTTATTCAGATAAACTATTTCCTGATTTCTCTTGAGACTACTTCTTGGAAGTGTTTTTGAGTGTCCAAGTATTTGAGGATCTTTCGGTCATTATTATGTTAGAGTCCATATAATTTTAACGTAACTACTGAAATTCTGAACAAAGATACTGTGAGAAAGTTTGTGTTAATATTGCATTCCTAAATTTTAAGAATTGTGACTCTCAGTGCCTCATGTCTTTATGAGATCCCAAGGGCTGTGTGGAGACACTGCCCTTACACAGCCGGAGAGGCAGAGCCCCTCATAGGTGCCCTGGTCACCGGGGCAAAGCCCTCACACTGTGGTCACTTCCTGATGACCCCTCTCCACTCCCATCACCGAAACAAGTTTCCATAGGAACCTGGAAGCACACGTGATCTCATAATTTTGTCCAAAGTATGAAATATGTACCAGAAAAAGTGGCAGAGATTACTGTCTACAAACTTGAGACATGTAACGCTTTCCTAAATACCTGTGTAAACGCAACTGAAATTCCTGGATGCTACTTTATTACCAGGTGAGCTGAGGGGGAAACAGTAGCTTGGAATGATATCCTGGCCAGAAACCTAAAAACTCTTTTTTGTTTTGTTTTTAAAGATAGTAAAATCCAACAAAACAAAACAACAAAGCCAATCAAAACAAAGCAGCAAAATTGGTACAGAACTTCAAAGCAGGATCCTAGGAAAACAGTAGCTGCCATAGTATATCTTGTTATCTTCACAATAGTTGTCCATTCCATCATATGAGGCAAAGTCAAACCTAAACAGAATAAAACCAATCAAAATAGAATATTAAATAAAGCAAAATAATCAGAACAAAGCTAAATAATGAGAACAATATTGGACTTCAAAGACAAAGGAAATCCCCCATGTTTGTGATATCACACACTGTCATTTTCCCAAGAGATGCCAAGACCGCTGGCCCCAGGCCTGCAAAACCAAACCCAGTGCAAAAGCATTTAGTTGCGTTATGTACCTTAGTTGCTACCAACTCAGCCTGGTCTCTGAACCAGCCAGTCACTTACGGGGCGTTGGGGCCTTAGGCCCTCTGCCCGCACACTGCTAGGCTCACAGGAGGCGCTGTCTGACTTTTCCTGGAACCCATGTGGCTGGCTAGCTGGCTTCTTGTTGGGTCCTCCCAGTCCCAGCACGGCCAATTCTTGGGAGGTGCTGACTTTTCTCTTCCTGGATAAAAACTTAATGGCAGAAAAGAACTGTGAAATATTTCCAACACTCTCCCTGAGGAGCGAGCTTTATTTCTTAGGCCCACAACGTTGGCACCCTTCGCCTGAGCGTGTTTGGGAGACCTGTCCTCTCTGGGGAACTGAGGGAAACTCAACCCTGGAAAGATGGTACAAGGACCGGAGACAGCCTGAGGGGCACCCCGCCCCCACGACTCTTTGAAACTGAAAAGCACTTTTCTACTTCTGGCAAAATTTCAGGTCAGAACCTGGGTGTCTGGTGCCACCAGTGGTCTGTCCTCTGCTGGTTTCACTCTGACACAGCAGGTGCCCCAGGTCCTGTGACAAACCCTGTCCTTCTTCACAGCAGGCCCTGGCACCCAGAGGCTGCCTGGCAAACCCAGTTGCCTGTGCTCCACAAATAATAAACCCTGCAGAGTTCCATGAGCTCCTGCTACCAAGCGCCTGGACTCAGAAGCTGCTGCCGACAGTTTTAGTGCCCAATTAATGATCTCCAGCTGCTGGAGGAGAAAGCACCAGCACTCCAGCTCGGGCGGCAGCTGAAACTCCTCATGCCCACGGCTTCCAAGTTCCCTCTGCTCTTGTGAGCACTGAGCAACTGGACGAGAAATGAAGGAGGCTGAAGCATCCATCTCAGCATTGTGGGAAAACAGGGTGGCTCTGAGACAACAAATCAATCGTCCAAGGTCCAAGCGTTAGCTGGTGGCCGATCCAGGGCTGTGCTGAGTCGAGAGTTTTGTAGGGCGTGTTTTTCTTAAATGTGTCTGAATTTCCTGAATCAGGAATCCTGGAGAAGTGCAAATGACCCTCAGCCGTACACTACAAAGGAGTGAGCACATGTGTGTGCGTGAATGTGCGCATGCATGTGAGTGCGTGTGGGCCAGTGAAGGTACACGTGGAGACACGAGTCAGGTAACCCAGTGCATGCCTGTCCAGTTGGAACCCTGCGCGGGGTGCTGAGGATGATGGGAGAGTGTGCACTTGGGGTTTGCTTCTGCTTCAACCTCACCTCAGTGGCCGGGGTGTCCTGCAAGCTCTGGCCGGAGGGGGAGCAGCAGGGGAGATGGGAAAGAGGAGGGGACTGGGCACCCCACAGCCCAGTTCCCAGTGCTGGCTGACCTTACGGGCATCAAGGGGCCACACAGCTACAGTGAGGGGCTAGCATTCAGTGAGGCAGCTGCCCAGCTCAGTGTCATTGTCCTTGGGCTCCTGGTGACTCATCTCACCCCTAATCACCTGAGTCACGGCCGGCCGCTTCAGGAATCTCAAGCTGGGCCCATGTCCAGGTCACTGTTGTCAGTCAGCACCACCTCCTCTGCCCGCAGAAACATCTCTGTGTCAATCACAACTCTGCTGTGGCCACCACAGAGGGGACCCAGAGTTCCACAAGGCAGGCAGAAGTGACTGGGATCTCTCTCGCTAGACTCAGACTCACACACACTTATGTGCATAGACCCTTCATTTCCCACACGTTTGCCTGTATCCTGGGACAGCACCTTTGCCCAGTTCCACAGGTGGAGACCCCCATGCCCTCTCCCATCTGCTCTGCCCTGCCCTGTACCACCCCATGTCACCCCAGGGGCACAGCTTGCTCTGTGTGGGAAGTGGCCAGCTGAGGAGGGAGTGGTTCTACCTGAGGAGAGGCATCTGGGACTCCAGCTCTGCTGCCCTCGGTGTCCAGACACAGCTCCAGCACAGCAAGCAGCACGGGCACCCCCTGGACACACTCATGCACCCCACTTCTGGGGCGCCGGGGCTCACCCATGGTCTCTGCTTTTGCACCAGGCCGTGCAGAGCCCAGACTGCCCCAGCGTGGTGCCTGCCCCCTCCACAGCTGACACTTCCCTCAGGCCCACGTCTCTCACCCTGGTTCCCTGCCAGGCGTTTGTGTTTCATTTGGGTTTCTCATTTGAAGTCTTTAAATGAGGGTTTTTAAATTCTGCTTTCTTGGCAAATACACTTGTTTTGCAAAATTCATATTTATGGGGCACAAGAATTGTAATGGCCAAGAATTGTAAATGTCCAGGACTCCCGGGCCCGGCCGGGCTGAGCTCCGAGAGCGCCCCACCAAGCTGGCTCCCCTCATCACTGTCCACAGCCGCGCCTTTGCACATGTGCAGGCCCTGGCTCCGTCAGCTTCACATCACTAATGTTCTTCTCGGGGGTCAGGCAAGGATTTGGGGGCTTGAAGCACAAACAGCAGCCCAGCGGAGATGACCCAGCTGCACACAGCTGTAGTGGATGCGTGGATTCCTTCTATCCCCCAGGACACCACACAGCTGCCCTATGCAGGCCACGTCCACACCCACAACACCACAGTCTCACAACTTACCATGAGACTCAGGGTGAGGCGCTCTTGCAAGGGAGGACTCTGATTCTCAAGCCTGGTCACATGTCACACATCGTGTGATTGTCACATACAGTGGTGCCCTAGCAGGTGATACCCCAGGGACATCTCAGCCATCCCCACCCGTGGGACTTCTCTCTGCCATCACCCATGTCCAGAGCTCAGAACCTGCACCTGTCACTACCCAGCCCATGACTTGCCATAAACCCTTTGAACTCCACAAAGCACAGCCTGCAGCAGAGACACTGGGATTGCAGGGCCCAGCGCGGGGCCAGGGCAGGTTCCCCCAACCCAACCAGGGCGGCAGGCATGAGTGTCAGGTGGTCACCCTGAGAAGTCAGCTCGCAGGACTTCACGGCCCTGGAGCCTCACATCCTAGGGGAGGCCAGTGTGATGTCCGCTGCCCTCCATGAGGGAGGTGCTGGTGGGTGAGGACCGTTGTGTCTGCCCAGGCAGGCATTGCTGATGGGAGCAGATTTATCTTCCTTCCCAGACCCACGTCACACCAACCCCGCCCCCAGCCCAGTCCTGCGCACACCTTACCCACAGCGGGCACGCCAGGCCCCAGCCTTGGGAGCTACGGACTCCCAGTGCCGGGGAACTAATTCACCCCGGAAATGAAAGCACTGTTTCAACAAACGCCAAGCAAGTGAAGTCCACTGGGAAATGCAGCCCAGTTGGATGTTTTGTCTAAAACTTCATTAAATTCTCATCGTACCCAAAACGCTAACTTGATGATTCTTCTGCCAAGTGGCCTAAAAGCCAGCAGAGGTCAGAGTGCCTGTGATCCCCACATAGCCGCCCTCCCCACGTGGATTTCGGTGCACTCCAGTCATTCTGGTCACCAGCCACCTGGCCGGTGGGTGAGGCGGGACCCTGCCTCGTGCCGGAGCTGTGGTGGGTGCTGGGGAGTGTGCGGGTAGGAGGGATTGCGGGTGTGCTCCAGGATTCAGAAATAGATCATGAAGCAGGCTCAGGAGCTTGGGACACACCAGTGATTCTCCCAGTAGAGAACGGAGGAGTCACAAGGATTGGAGGAGGCTGTGTTGGACAAGTGCTTCCCCTTTGGCCAGGCTGAGGGGTTGTGCAGCTTGAAAGGAGCATTCGCAGTTACTTCTAGGTGCAAGTGTAGTCCCAGTTATTGGGAGGCTGAGGCAGGAGGATTGCAACTCTGAGCCCAACCTGGGCAACTTAGTGAGATTTTGTCTCAGAGTATAATGAATAAAAATAAAAAGGGCCGGGATATAGCTCAGCAGCAAAAACAAAGCATGACAGAAATAAAGGTTGTTTCCCTACTCTCTCAGTTTTGGCTAAGGCCCAGAGACACTGTGTTTGACACCAAGTCTGTTCACGCCATGGGGAGGCTGCGAGATCCCCGTTTCTCGCTGAGAAAGTGCCTCCCACAGCCTCGGGCACCTGCTACCATCAGAGGCCGGATGGCACTCACTGTGGAGCCTGGGGAACTGTGGCTGGGATTCTCTGGAAGAGCAACGTGGCTGCACCTGTGTCGCTCTCCATGGGCCCCGAGGAGGTGGCTTCTGGAAGGAAACAGGCAGGTGCCCAGGAGACAGCAGGGCGGCAGCTGGAGCAGAGCACCCAGGAAAGGCCGCGGTGAACGCCATGCCAGGGGCCACCTCCACCGCGCAGGCTCAGTGAAGCAGGCCCAGTCTGGACGTCCTGCCCCGCTGACCGCGGAGGAAGTGGGGTGGACAGGGGAGCAGCTGCCGTGCCCTTTCCCGGGGACTTTGCCGCTGAGCTGCACCTAAGCCCGAGCTGGAGTCCAGGGCTCTGGAAAGCCAGTCTACCTCGGTTTTCCTGGTGGTGACCGGGAATGAGACAAATTCCGGGAAGGTGCGCTGTGAAAGCACAGGAAGGGCAAGGATGCGGGGAGCAGAGCCCCCTTTCCTGTCTTCCGGCTTCTGCCTATGTGGGGGCTGCTGACCCTGGCTGAGACTGTTGCTTGCTGTGGCTGCCTGTTGGACGCACTCCCACAAAGGAGGCTCCAGCCAGCGAGTAGGTACACTCTCGGGCTCCTCCTGCACCCAGGGAGGGACGGGGTGCCTCACACCTGCTCCAGGACAGTGATGGCCTGTGAGCGGCTGCAGGCCGCTCCCCGCAGGAAACGCCCACCTCGCCGCCTGCTTCCCCGTCTGAGCCTCCACTGCCTGCGTCCTTCAATCCGCCTTTGGGAACGACTCCTGCACTTGCCCATGGGACCTACTCCTGGAGCCTCGTCTGCCCCAATAATGCCACCTGCCTCACCACATGGATTTAGGGCTGTGGCGTCTCTGCATACACTGCTGACGCCTCCAGCCGGGCCTCACACCTGCTTCTGCTGTGCTGATCACCACCCGTTCAGCATGAAAACGTCAGTCACTGCCTGGACATAGCGTCACCTTTAGGCTTCGCCCCGCCCCAGACAGGCAGCCCTGTGCTGCTGCTTTCTGTGTGATGTGTGTGTGTGTGTCACAGAGGGGAGCAGTTTACCGTTCTGCGGCTCCCACTTTCTCCGTGGGTCTCTTGCAAGACAGGGAGGGCAGCAAGCCTCCACCCCCGACGCATGAGTGAGGGCAGGACCTCAGTGCCTGGCTCAGGAACCCTGTCCCAAGGCCAAGCTGTGTGCTCCTCGGGAAGAACAGTGACCAGCACCGCCCCCCAGGTCCCCGTGACAAAAGCCCGGCTGGTGGTGGGAATCGCATGAGGCTGGCGATGGCTCCGGGACCTCAGGGGTGGCTGACATGGATCCTTCCAGGACTCGCTCCCTCCTCACCTGGACACTGTCACACTGGACCATCTGCCAGAGGGCTTCAAGTGCTTTCCCAGGAAGAAATGATCTGTTCAAGCAGACAGACATGTTTATCCTGCCTCACACAGGACATGAGGTGACAGCCTGGGTCTTCAGGAAGTTTTTAAAAACCTGGGCTTCTTGATTCAGAGATAAGGAGGCTCCCGAACTATGTGACAAAGCTGGTTGGGACACTACAGCGTCAAGTTGCTCCCCAGAGGTTGGAATTTGCAGTGCTCCTGTCTCAGCCTCCCGGGGTGCTGGGATGATAGGTGTGCACCACTGCGCCTGGCTCTAGAATTTGTCTTAAGTGAAACAAAGAAGGGAAGAGAGAGAGAAAAAAGAAAGATGGAAATAAATGAAGGAAAGAAGGAGAGGGAATGAAGAGGGCAACAGGGAAGCAGGTCTTATTCTCAACTGCCAATGCAAAGCTGAGAAGCCCTCATAACTTCCTGGGTCCCCAGGCTGTGTCACCAAAGGCCTGGTAAGCCTACTCCTGACCCTCCTGTCCCCAGCCCTGCCCTGGAGCCACAGCACTGCATTCCAAAGGTTTCTGCCTCTGTGGCTCTCAGCAGGCCTCCCTGCTCGGCCTCCTCCTCCAGCGCCCCACTCTGCGCCCTGCTCCCCAGCTGCCCCGGACTGGGTCAGGCCTTGCACCCTAGAGCTACCAGCAGCCAGCAGGCGCCAGGGGCCAGGCCACATGGGCCAGTCAGGCCCCGTTTCCTTCGAGGCTGCACCAGGCGAGGAAGCCAAGCACCTCTGCCTCACATGTGAGGAAAGGGCTTTTCCGGTCTCACCCGCTGTCGTCCTCCCTCGGCCCGCAGAGAATTCAGGGAACCGGTGCCCGAGAGCCATCCCAGGTCGGTCTTCTGAGCCAAGCCTGGAAACCAGCTAGGGAAGCTTCCAGAGGTCAGGGCCCGTGTCCCTCATCTTCAGGACAGCGGGTGACACAGGTAACGCTGACCTGCACAGGGAGTGTCCGCATAGCTCACTCCTCCACTGCTCCTGAATGCTTCTCCCCGGGAGCTGCCCTCCCCACGGCCCCAGAGTGGCTGCTCAGTCCTCCTCGAGCCAGCCCAGACCTGAAACGGAAGAGACCTGAAACTGAGTCATGCTCGCTACTGTGTGGGGGACAGAGGACAGTGGCTTCCTTCTGAGAGTGCAGTAGTTCGCATCTAGGGGCGGTTCCAGGGTCCCCTTGGATACCAAGAGCTGTGGACGCTCCAGTCCCCGACAGGGTGATGAGCTACTGAGCAGAGAGTTTCATCCCAGGCGAAGAGCAGATACAAACTGAGCCACTGATCCTGCCTAGGCCAGGCCACACCAGGGTCTCACTGCTCCGCAGTGACAGAGGGCAGGAGGGTGCTGTCACCAACCCCACGGCCGAGCAGAGGCCTCGGCTTCACCTACTGGGGGTGCAACCTCAGCCCCTCACTCTCGTGCTTGAGTTGGAGCCCATAATAAAACGCTGTCAAAGGCTTCCTGGACAGCCACACTGAGGATCGCATTCGTCACACGGTGAAACACATGCAGCAAAGCCAGGATCCGGGATCTAAGTTAGAGAGCAGCTCATGGGAGGCCCCTCGGGGAACCCTCGACTCCAGAAAGGAAGCTAGGAAAAGACGGGATTGTACGAGGCCACTGTCAGCCAGTGGTTATAGGATGGCACAGGCAGATGCTGACCCTGAGTCGCCACATGCCGTAGCCAACAAGGGACAGACGCGAGCTGCAGCCGCCCAGACAGAGCTTGGCGCCCCGCAGCACCGGTGCCCAGCCTGCGAGGCCTCAGACCCTGTGTGGGCGCGAGCCTGACCCCCACACTTAGGACCACAGCCCAGGGCAACGGGCAGGGGAGGGGTGGGGAGGCAGAAGGAGAGGACTGCGGGCCGGGTTAGAGGCCGGTGCAGTCTCTGTGCCTCCGGGATGAATGGAAAGGTCTATGCGGAAGGGATTCCAACCCCACCCCAGGGCTGGGGTGAGTGCGAGGCCATGCAGGGCCCCTGGGTGCCGCCGGAAGAAATCGTTTCAGTGGGAAGTGGCAGGACCAAGTAGGGACGCAAACACCCAGTGGCTCTCAAAGGCCGTGAGAGTCCAAGGAGGGGACAGGAAGTGTGAGGCGCGGAGGCTGCACGGAGAAGCGGCCCTCACGAAGCCGGTGCAGAGGCTGAGGAGACCCGGTCTGCAGGCAGAGGAAGCCCGTCCAGCGCACTCCTGAGGCGGGTTTTGGCCACGAGGCTGAGCTGAGATTTGTTCTGTGTGGCTTTCAGGGTGAATGAGGAAGGAATGATGTGCTTGGTCCGCTGCCCGGTGGGCTGGAGGGCAGGGACTGCAGGAGGAGGAGGGCGCGGCTGGCCGGGGCGGCGAGGGGAGGTGCGACTGAGGCTCAGATGTGCAGGTCCAGGCTCCCCGCGCCTCGCCGCCCCCCGCCCCGCGCCCCGCCGCCCCCCCCCGCGCCACCCACCGTGTGTGCACTGTGTTTCCTGGACCTCACTGGGTGCTCGTTACCCAAACACGGAGAAGAATCCTTTGCTTTGCATTTTTTTCCCTATTCTTTCGGAACTGATTGTTTATTCTTTTGAATGTTGAGTAAATTCAAAGAGTAAAAATGTTGGCAATTTGTCTAAAATAAGAATGTGCTTAAAAAAAAAAAAGGAACACAAGTCTCCCCAGAGAGCATTTTAATACGCTTGAGCATTTAGTAAGAAAAACGCACAAAAAATAACCAGAAGGGGTGGTGGACCACAGAGCCCACAAACCCGTCTCTAAATTCCAGGCAATCTCAGGGCAAGTCCGAGGGCACTTGGGCACCTCGCTGCTGCCCCGCCCGCCTCGCCGACTTTGATGCTGAATGGCAGAGGCGGGAGCAGAGAGAACTGAGGGCTGCCGCATGGGCGCAGCTCTCCATGGGGCATGCAGTGGGATACGTGCCAACGTGCACTAAAAAAGCAAAAATGAAATTAACGAATGGGAGGCAGACACGGCCAAGGCTCCCTGCTAACAGCAGAGGCCTCAGTGGAGGATTCGCCCAGGCTCGGCCCCTCCCTGGGTGCCTGTCCAGTCCTTGCCCCAGAAACTCCCAGCTTCCCAAGGTCCAGGAGTCAAAGCCAGACCACAGAGGGGCACAGCAGGTCCACGCGTGGCTCCGGACAGTCATAGGATGCGTTGACCCCGGGCTCAGGGCCCCACGCGGCAGGGTGAGGTAGGGACGGCCCTTTCTCACAGGCCCCGTCCTTTCTCCCAGGAGACCTATGTACATGCGTGCTCCTGTGTGCTTCACGTCCAGTGGCATCCCAGCTTCTGTCTCCAGCAACCCTGAGGTAATTAAAATAGTTATAAATTCTACTCTGACTTTGTCCAAAACTGCATTTTTTGTGTTTTTGTCTCTTCCTTCCTGCATTGTAGAAACAACTCCAAAAGGCAGTCCAATCGGCCAGGGTTCTGCCTGGTTCCGGGGAACACTGGGTCTGCACCCCGACGGTGGCCACATGGCCACCTCAGGTGACCGGAGAACCACAGTGGAGCCGCACCACCTCCCAGGCGCACTATGTGCACTGCCTTCCACCCAGCATCTGCACAGCGCGGAACTCAGATTGTAAGACAGAAGCTTGAAAACACAACACGGCATCTGGAAGTCTAGACATAATGCAAAAAGTCTCAAATATAAATTCTAACTAAAGCAGCAGAGACACGAAGATGGAGTGTGAGCCAGCTTCTGTCACTCCGAGGAAATGCCAGACGTGACGAGCTCACGGGAGAAGCAGGACACTGGCCCGGCTCCCGAGGGTTCGGCCCGTGCCGCTGGCCACGATCTCCGGGGCTGGGATGAGGCAGCGCCGGTGGAGGGGGCGCGCCGTGGAGCGAAACAGAAGCAAAAGAGGAGGGGCCGGGCCCTGCCACCCCCCTCGGGGCCACCCAATTACCCAAGAACCTCCCACCAGGGCCACCATCACCCCAACAGCACCTCCCTGGGGACCGGCCTTTGGCACATGAGCTTTTCAGGCGCATTCAAGTTCCAGACTCCGTGGACACTGAGCGAAGTCCCTGCATACGCGGCCCAGGCGGCACAGCACGGCTGCGCGGCAGCGGGGAGACGATGTGCCAGCCCCTCCGGTCCCGGCTCGGCTAGTCCAGGGCCGTAAACTTCTGTAACCAGTGCTTTGAAGACTAATGTAGCAAAGACCCTTTCTGTCACTGAGACTCAGGAGAAGACAGAAAATGCACAAACCGTCAAGCCCGACACACTGGATAAAGCTTTATTTACAAACCAGGCTGTGCTGTCACCTCCCCAGCTTGTGCCTCTCACATGCTGATGTTGGCACCTGCGTTCTCCAGACGCCTGGAGAGCAGCTCCGCAGCACAGGGCCAGCATCGGGTCACCGTCAGCAGGTCACCGTCCGCAGGAGACCGGGAGCCGCCTGCCCGTCCTCTGCCTGCCGAGAGCGACAGCGACCTTCCTCAGCTCTAGTTCTGAAGCGGCCGGTTTTGTTCCAGCAGGGCCAGGAGAAAGGAGAGGAAAGAAGGAGGAGAGGGAGGGAGGGAGTCAGGAAAAGGGAAGGAAGCAAAGAAGGAATAAATTCCACCGTAATCATCTAGGATCAAAGGCTCAAAGGCAGCTGCGGAAGCCAGAGAAGTCCCCACGCTACCTCACAGGCCTTCAAAATGTACCTTACTGATCTTCCTGTGGAGGAATACAGAACCGAGCTTGTATTTCTGTGAACTTCTAGGCTAATGTAAACTTTCCCTCTAGTTAAAAAAAGATCATCATGGTAAGCAAAATAAGCCAGAACCAGAAAGACAAATACTGTGTTATGTCGGATCTAAGAAAAAAGAAAAACAACCCAGAGATCATGTGAACGTAGATGACAGGGTGTCCGAGAAGGGTTAGGGAGAGGGAGGAGGCGGAGGGAGGGCAAGGGTGGGCAGTCGGGTCCCAGATCAGCCTGCGCCTCCGGGGTACAGCAGCAAGCAGAAAATGAGAGATGCAAGAACGAAGAAAGAGAGACAGAGAGAGATGGAGAGACAGAGAGACACAGAGACAGAGACAGAGACAGAGAGACAGAGACAGAAACACAGAGAGACAGAGACACAGAGAGACAGACCCAGAGAGACAGAGACAGAGAGACACAGAGACAGACAAAGACACAGAAAGACAGAGACAGAGAGAGACACAGACAGAGATAGAAAAACAGAGACACAGAGAGACACGAGAGGGAGAGGGAGAGAGAGAGAGAGGGAGAGACAGAGAATTTTAAGCCCTGAAGACTCAAGCTTGGGCTCAAACTAGGGCTTTGGGCTTTCTTATTTGATAATTTTTTTTTCTATTATCATTCAGCTACGTTTCTGGCTATTGTATTTACTATATTTCTCTTTCTTGAATCTTATATTAAGAACAATTTAAATATTTCCTGTCAGGAAATGAGAATTCGGAATCAAGAACAACCTTGAAATTAGGACTCTGACACTCTGAGGTAGCTGTCTTAGCTTGTGAAGGGGAGGCTGGGTCTCCCAGACACAGAAAGACAAGTTACAAAGCACGAAAGAAGTTCTCAGCATGCAGAAGTCATGGAGCATATCGACTTCCACTGCTGAAATCAAACTGATCTACAGGAATGCAAACTGTCCCCGCACTAACTTACTGGATGAGTCACCCTGAATTGATGTCTGGTTCATACCACTGATGCTACCCAGACTGCACCCACCTTTAATGAGGCTCCTCGACGCCTGGCCAGCGGTGACTGCTGCTCGGGGTCGGTGAAAGCACCCCCGAGTGTCAGAGGCCTCTGTGAGCCCTGCCTCCCTGTGCACCTGACACACCGAATCCGTGACTGCTTTTTCCTCTGAAAGACGTGAAGAGTATTTTTACGGAGAACAACCTCGGAACACAGCACAGCGCTTTCCTCTGAAGCAGTGGTCAGTGCTGAAGCACAGGGAGGTGTCCAGTCCCGGATGTGACCACTGTGGGGCTGCCTGGGGACCATGGGGTCCAGACTGCCCACAGCCAGATGATGATGCTCTCCTGGCTGTGGGTCACTGGTCAGTACTGGGCTCCACTTGGACAAGGAGCGGACTCTGTCCTGACACGAGCCACAAGTCCTGTCTTTACAGACAACCCTGTTTCGCCACATTTGTCAGAACTCTGGAATCCTAACTGATGCTGAATTATGGTCTCCACGTTTCCTGAGTTCGCCGTGAAAGGAGCGACGCTCTGCTGGCGTCCAGGAGAATGGGCAGCCTGGCCTCACTTGAGGCGTCACTGTGTGGCTGACCACAGGCAGGGACAGCTGACAACTGCTCATCCATGTCTCCCTGTGCATCGAAAAGAAAAGTTAGGAATGAAGTTTTCTGGCTACAAATTCAGTACAAATGGAAGAAGAGCAGGCTGAGTCTCCGGGTCGTCTGGTCCACCTGAAGGCTCCTGCACACCACGTGGCCCCTCCGTGTCTCCAGGGGGACCGGCGCTGCCCCCTCCCCAGCCCCAATCCTCAAGTGACCCTGGGCCCAGCCTCCTCGCACCGGGGCCTCTGGGAAGCCCCATCCTGCAAGTCGCAGGTCCAAGCGCCGTGTGGACGGGAGCAGACCCCAGCACCAAACCACAGCAGCAGTGGCCTTCTGGCATTCCTGAGGGGGCAACTCCGAGGGTGCGTCCTCTAGGGGAAGCCACAACTCCTCGGTCTCCTCAGAGAGTGCGCGTCACTGCCCGCTGGACGTCTCTAGCCAAGCAAACCACAAGATCAGCTGCAGGGGCTCTGGAGGCGAGAAGAGTCCCACGTGATTCTGGGACAGTCGGGGTCCCCGCTGCAGGTTTGGGTGACGCCTGCCACACCTTTTGGACGACCGTGCTCTCTCCTCCCACAAGAGAAGCTGACGGACTGGGCAAGCGGAGGCGATGTCCGGTCGGTGTCTGTCCTAGAACCTCCTCACAGCTGCTCCCTCGCCACTCTCGATGACGCTGCCCCGGGCTCTTGCATGTCTGTAATACCAGTACGCTGGGAGGAGGCTGAGGCAGGAGAATTCCAAATTTAAACCCAGTATGGACAAGCTATGACTGAGTGAGACCCTCTGCCACAATTTTAAAAAAATTATATTTAGAGGACTAGGAGTACGTTAGTGAGAAAGCCCCGGGTTTAACCCCAGTAGCAGAGTAAAACCCTCCAAGCTTGGACTCTCTGGGCCGCGAGTTTTCCTGCCCCCAGAGCTGGGCCTTCTGACTGTCCCTCCTCCCTCGCCCCCCTGTCCTGTCCTCACTACACTCGCTGGAATATTTGGTCACTAGAGAATCAGTGACTCATTGCAGGGGTGGGGACAAGGCCCGGCAGCCACCACAGAGCAGGGCAGGTCCAGCCCAGAGGCCACGCTGCCGGCCGGGGAGTCCAGGCTTCCGCAGCATCACCCCTCTGTGAGGACATCTGGGCACTCCACCGGGCTCCAAACCGGGCAGAGGGCACAGCCCTCCCACCCGAACCTGCTCTACCACTGCCCACCGCCCACTTCTGCCCCTCAGCTCCCTCCCTGGGGGGCCCAGGCCTGCCCTGCACAATGAGTGTGCCATTCATGCTCCTCCTTTGGGGACATTCACGGAGGTCCTCCTTGGGGAGAGGCCAGGAACACCCCAGAAAACCCTCCCTGCGTGCCAGAGATGTAAATGGGCAGTGTCGGGAGATGCCCACTCGGGGACAGTGCTGGCCACCTATGGGGAAGCAGGGAGGACCCCAAGGTGCTGCTTCTCTGGACACGCTCCTGCCCACTCCAAAGTGGGCCTCCCCGTCTCACCGCGACCCTCAGCTCCCGTGTCTCCTGAGTGCCCGTGGCTTTAGGACAAGATGGTGGCACGCTGGGCTGGCTGTCCCCAGAAGGTGGCCTCCCCCCTTCTCTGGTGCTGGGCTCAGCAGGAAGGTCTTTGATAAGCAGCGAGGATCAGAGGAGGCCTTGCACTCTGTCCCTGATGGGCTTCCTGCTCACAGGAGCCCTGCCCTCCACTGCGTGGGGCTGCACTGAGGACAGGGCCCCCAGGCCGCGCCATGCAGCAGACCTCAGACTTCCAGCCTGCAGGGATGCAGGGGAGGAAGGAACGTCTGCAGTCTGCAAGGTACCTGTGCCCTGTCAGTGGCCCCTGGGGACAGCAGCCAGCGGGTGTGGACTTGCACCCTGGAGAGCACAGCTGGCTGCAACCCCAGTACAGCCCTGGCCGCTGATCGGGGAACCAATGAGTATCCTCCCTCGAGGCCAGCGCCTGCTGTGCAGTGCCAAGCTGCATGAGAGCCGCAGTGGCCTTCTCTCTGCTCCGTGCCCACCCGAGTGCCACTGTGTGCCCACAGCCAGAGGCCTCGCCTTGTGGCCACCACCAGGCTGCCGGTGCTGACCCTCACTGGTGGTGGGAGTGGGCATTACTCGGCTTCCTGTCCGTGCTGGCCTTTGTAGATTTCTGCTTCCCTCCAAAGGTACAGCTGCATAGCCGAAGGCTTGCAAACTTACAGATGGTTGCACAGAAGGCTTCCAATAGTTCACCAGCTGGGGCTTTTCCGTTAGAAGTGCTGCCAGGGCATCCATTCAATTGCAAAGCCCACCCTGATAGGAAGCCCCTGTCCCGGCTCCTCTTGTCCAGCCACTGCCCAGACCAGGGTGTGGGGGTCACAAGTGCAGCCACAGCAACCACAGAGCAGGCAAGCAAAGAGAGGTCCAGGTAACCAGGGCCCAGGCGGAATTCTTCCTGTCTGTTGGCCGCCGCACCACAGATCCAGACGTGGCAGGAACTCCCCGTGATAGGCGCCCTGGTCCCCCTCTGCTCCCTGGCAATGTGGCCAAGCTCGGCGATGGTTTAATGAAATCCTCTCTTTGATTCGGCTCCTGGCGGTTTGCAGTTTGAAGTCTTACCTTGTCCTGGGTGGAAACCATGTAAAACTCTCACATTCTACATTGCTTCCAGCATGGACTAGGAAGCCACTGGCTCGCATCCAACCCAAACCTCGGCCCAGATTCCCTCAACCTTTGGCACAGGTTTCCAAACCTCAAAGAGCCTTCCACCCAGCCTGGCAGGGGCTGAAAGTTTCTACTCACAATACCCAGCCCCGATTGGAAACCAGGATGCCGGCCACACACTGCACAGGAATCAGGGGCACCTTCAAGGGAGGCTCCACATAATATCTGATTTATTTACCCAAAGAAAGAAAGATAGAAAGGAAGGAAGAATGGAAGGAATGAAGGAAAGAAGGAGAGAAGGAAGGAAGGAAGGAAGGAAGGAAGGAAGGAAGGAAGGAAGGAAGGAAGGGAGGGAAGGAGGGAAGGAAGGAAAAAATAAAGGCTTGGAGGGCTGCCGTGATGCTGCCAGTCATGCTCAAGGCCCTGACGCTGAGCACCCGATCCAGCTGTGCGTGCTCCCGGGCAGCTGGGGAACAGAAACGGAGATTTTCCCGCAGTTCCTCGAAGCTTAGCACTGCGATTTGGTCAGTGTCCCCTGCCCCTGTACAAAAGAGCACGGTCGCTCTTTAAATTAACACTCTAATGCTTTCTACAAACTGCAGCTGGAAACACACCTACATGCGTTCACAGGCGTGCTTGTGCAAAGGTCTACACGTGTGGCAGCTATGGCAGGGCTGTGTGCAGACGCTGCGGAGTTAGCGCTAGCTGAGAACCCTGCCGGTCCTGCAGTGAATACGCCTGTTGTAGCCGGAGCCACCGCGTGTATTGCATCCTATAAACAGAGCTGGGAAATTGGCACTAAGGCTTCTGTGAGGTGAATGCCCGTCTCACAGAGGCCCGCAGGACTTGTGTGTCCACGGCAGGCGGGAGTGTTTTCCAAGTCCCCAGGCTGAGAGGCTGGGAGCCGAAAGGACTCCACTCATGTTTACTGTGGGGCCAGCACACGGGAGACGCTGGCGCTGGGCCTGTCCACGCAGCGGTGGCTGCGGGAGAGCTGGAGAGGCTCCTCGGAGCACAGCCTCACTCACGGGGGACGGGGTGCAGCATGGGGGTTTAGATCATGCGAGTAGGAGAAACTGAGGTTCAGCGAAGATGAGTCTTAAATGGTGCACAGGAAGGACACGGAGGGTGGGGGTACCAGGTGACCTCCCTGCACCAGGGGTTCGGGGAGCAAGGCTGGAGACACCTGAACACTGGCGGGGCTGTGTGTGGAAAGCCCACCCCTCGCTCCGGGGCCCCACTTCCACCTCAGTGGTGCGGACCAGTGTCCATTCTGCTGTTCCTCCTGGTGACGCTCTTGAGAGACCATGGTCATCAAGAACTTTGTTTGGAACCTGAGTTTCTTATCCAAAAATCCGGTGCAAATCTAAGAACACCCGGATTCTTAGATTTGGTGAGCACTCACTGCCAGAGCTCCGCGCCTGGAAGGAGTGTCTCATGGTCAATTCGTGGCCTTACCTCACTGTCTTCGTGGATCCCCCTGGAGCTGTCCATCTGCTCTATACACTACTAATGGCCCTCATGGTGTTGCATAGGAAAAATAATGCATGGCCAGTCGAAACTGTAAGTCATCGGTTGAAAGTTGCAAACTTAGTTCACAGCGGTGTTAGGTGTGCCAGCAGATGGACCTCGGGGACCTTGAAATAGTGCTTGTCCTGTGCCCACTGGGCCCCTGGCCCTCTAGAGTGTGCTCCTCCCCATGTGCCCAACTCACTCCCAGTCAGATATTTGGGGAACAAGCTCTGTATTTCTTTTCCCCTCCCCTCTTCCACTAGACTGACCAAGCATCCAGACCCTGCCCTAGGACAGCTGCAGAGGACAGGGCAGGCAAAGGAGCCAGCGAGCACCTAAACAAAAACCCGTGTGAAGCCTTGCGCCCTGGAGAATCGGCCCTCACTCCCGTCCTGTTTGCAGCTTCTTTCCTGTGTTTACTCTTTGTGGGTAAAGAGCAGTGACAGATTCATCCCTGCCCAGGGAGATAAATACTTTCCGAATCACTGACAGCAGCACACAGTGGACAGAGAAGAAAGAGCTGAGCTGAGCAGAGCCCCGCTGAGGCCATGGGCTGAGAGAAAGACTGAAAAGAGACCCGAGGCCCCTCAACTTCCGAGACCCTGCTGTCCCACTCCACCTGCTGGGAAATTTTCTCTGGACCCCACACGGTTTTCGCTTTTGCCCTGACCCCGTCCTCTGGTTGTCGAAGCAGCTATGTAAAGCAGGGCAAACCAGCACCAGGACTGAGGGGCTGGACGCTGGCTGGCATGGGGACTGTCCACCCTCCCTGGCCTCCCAGGAGCCACAGACCCACGATGGACCCTATGTCCCCTCGGCCCAGCCGCCGAGGGACAGGAAGTGGTCTCCAGCCCACTTCCCTCCTGGACGTCTCCTGGGTCTGCAGCGCTTAGCCTCACTTTGTTCCTTGCAATTCCTCTTCTTGGTTAAAAGCCTCACAATTTCCTTAAAGCTAAAGATGTCCCCTCGCAAAGGATGCACTGATGTCAGGCTGCCTGTTTCAGACTTGAGGGGAGGTGGATCAAAAGGACTTCAGACCTGCAGTGTCCTGCGGACTCCAGACACCAAGTCAGACTCCTTCCCACAGCCGAGGCACGGGGCAGGGACTCCCTCTTCACTCAGAGTCTAAGCCACCCGGTCTGCAGCAGAGGCACATTTCTATTGTTTTGTGTGCTTATGGTCATTAAGTCTTCGCATTTGCATAAAAAATCCTAGGCTATATTCTAATTATTTATTTTCTCAACTTTTAGGAAACACACTCAGCAGTAGTGAAACTGTCGGGAAACTCCTGGCTCTGCCTTTCCGGGAAAGTATTTGTTCAGTAGTCAGCCTGAGCCCCAGTACCCTTACTGTGGGGTCAGCTGGCAACTTATGTTGGTGTTTGCCTTTCTCCTGATGATGTACGTGTGATAAGTCTGACATGTGGGTTATACTGTGATGTCCCTTAGCCATGTCATACCTGCACTTCACTAAAGCTGCTGCTGAGCGGCCCCCAGGCTTGCAGGTGCACACACAGCCTTTTATTCTACCTGGGGAGAGATGGGAAGCTGGCTCCTGGGCTTTCTTTCCAGCATATCTGCAATGGAGCACTTAACAGCATGAGCCTGACTCACACGGGTGACTCTATATAAACATTACCACCTCCGTGCTTCTAAGTACGGAGTGACTGGAAATGGCTCGGTTTCACTCCACCATCTAGAAACAGATACCAAAGCACAGAGCCCCAGTAAGGCAGCGTAAAGCTGATAGTCACAGTTCCTTGATTGGAAACTACTTCAGCCCTGCCATGAGATTGAAACAGAACTGCAGACTCTGCCTGTGAAGCTTGGGCACGTGAGATGTGGCTCTGGTGCCTGGGGACAGGACCTGCCCACTGCGGGGAAAGCAGGTGCCAAGGACCTGGGTCCCCAGCACGTGGGCTTCCAAGGCGGGGCCCACAGGTCAGAACAAGTGCTGAGTTATTTGCAGAGTCCTCCCCCAGAGCAGATGCCCATGAACCCCGAAGAGCAGGCGCGGCTGTCCCACTTTCCAGAACCTGGATGACACTGCTCTTGTGACCCTTCGGAGGAGTCCGAGACCTATTCTGGGAGCACCAAGAAATGCCTTGGGGAAAGTGGCTAAAGGGATGGGTTTGAAGCCCTGGCTCTGTCTAGCTGTTCAACTAAGACCAAAGCAAATCCAGGAGCTCAGTTGTCAAAGCCAAATGTAAATCCTGCATGGGCTGTGGGGAGGGTGGAAACTGCCAAAGAAGGGTACAGGAGGTGGCACTTCAAACACACTTCGCTGAGGTCCCCAGCTTTATCAGTGAGGGTTAAACACACGATTAGACTCACCAGCGGACACAGGCGTATGAACATAGAGGAGACCCCTAAGAGCAGGGGTGGTGGGAGAAAGAGAGAGGGATAGAGAGGAAAGGAATGAGGGAAAGACAGGTTTTCCACGTGTAAAAGCGAGTGGATTAAACTTATCCACTGAGGGACTGGCAGAGTAGATCACAAAGTTAAAAAAAAAGAATTATAAACCAATATAAAATTAGATTCAATAATTAGAAAAGCAAAGATTATAAAAACAGTAAAAAAGAGGTTGTTTAATAAAACTACATTGATTTTTAGTTTAAAAAAATACGTACAGGCCTGGAGGACACCTGGACGACTCTCCTTGGACACAGAGCAGTCACCTCCACTCTGGCTAAACCCGGTCTATCTCCGTACTGACGTGCACAGGCCGGCGGAGCCACGCCCTTCGCCCTTGTGTTGTCTCTAGGCAGTGTACAGGGGCTGGCTGAGGTGCTGGTGCGTGATCCTGGGAGACAGTCACTGCTTCCCACCTGCCCCTCGCTCCCAGTAGCACGGTTGAGCTGGGAGAGAGGAAGAGCCTGCTCCCGGGCTGTCAGCTGGGTTGGAGCCTCGACCTAAGAGACTGTGACTCTCCAGAGCAGAAAAGCTTACGCTTCAGAGCAGATTGGTCATTCTGCATATTCGTCTCTCTGCGTGTCGCAGAGGTGCTTTCAGGCCATTCCTGCCCCTCTCAGTCACCATCCTTAGTCCCTTCTTCTCACATTAATAAAATCTGGGCTGGGTCTAGGGTCGAGGCCTTTTTTCCAGTGAACCTTCGTCCTAGCCTGACTTAGGCTGCCTTGGCTCCCCATGACTATCTTAGTGTCCTTATTCTCACTGTGGATTGCACTGGAAGTGGTAGGTTGGAACTAATTCACTAGAATTCCAATAACTTCTCCATGGGATTACAAATATAAATTTCCTGGGCCTCAATGAGGTCTGGGAAAGGCTCTCTATATATAGGCACAAGAAAAAGTTATAAAAGGAAAATGAACACAGATTACTAAATTAAAACAATTAAAATAAGAAGAAATTTTGTCTTATAGTATTAAATAAATTTGAACCTGGAATGAAATTTATAGTTATTCTAAGGAAATACAACACACCAAAAATCAATTTAATGAATTGAATCAAATCAGTTACCAAATAAAGTTTTAAAAAAATTATCCTCAATGAAAAAAGCTTCACAGAGAAATCCTACTGTCCTTGTAAAGATCAGTGAGCCAGGATGCAGAGCTTAGAATGGAATGACAATTCTCAGATTGTTTTGAGTTAGGAGCAAGAGAGCCTCAAACTTCATACACAGAGACCCACAAGCATGCATGCATTCATTTCTCATCATGAAAATATTCCCAATTAAATATTAACAGGCCAATCTAGCATTACATTAAAAATTAATATGTTGTGACCAAGTGGAGTTAATTTCAGGAGCCTTCAGTACTGGGAAATGTATTCATCTATGTTACCATTTTAACAGACTACTGGTGAAAAACACCGTATAATAACTCATACGTTCAGAAAACATATTTAATACCTCTCATAGAAATAGGAAGATACTTTCCTAGTAAGCTAGAGGTGACCTCACCACAGTCACTGACTTCATGCTTATTTAGTGGGTGAAAATATCCCATGAAATTTATCAATATTATGAGTTTATACTAACATTATAATTATGTAACATTACTCAGGTGATACTAACTAATGCAATTACATATTGTAAATATAGTATCATTACAATAATTAGAAAAGGGAAGGTAAATGATGATCTTTTCTTTTTTAAAATCCTTAGAAGGATACATTTTAATTTCAAGACACTTTGGGAGTTTTCAATAAACTTTTGTCATTGCTACTTATCATTATTGCAATAGAGGTAACATGTTTATCTACATTTCTGAAATGAATTGTGATTTACTTTTTGGAATATTAAATGATTAATTTTTGTAAATATCCATGTAAATGTCTGAAACATAGGATTTTCATATTTATGATATTTCCATAAAAAGACCTATTAATGGCATTTTCTTATTCTCTGGCCAGATCAGGAAGCAGTCACATATGCACTGGGCGCCACCCTCTCTTGTCGCCTTAAGCAGGATCCCCAGCCCAGATGATGGGCTGGCACTGGAACTGGCTACCCAGGAGAAGGGAAGCTTCATCATATTCACAGCTGCCCCCCACTGATCCAGGTACCATCTCCCATCAGCTCTCTGGCAATGTGAGACCCTCAGAGGAGCACAGACTCTCCTGTAACCTGTGCATGTGAGGGCTCCAGGCTCCACACTCCTCATGAGAACCTAATGCCTGACAACCAGAGGTAAAGCTGAGATGATGATGCTAGCACTGGGAAGAGGCTGCAATACAGATAAACATTAGCCAACACATGACTACATAAATCAATAACTTGATGACAAAATCAAATCCCTCTCAGTAAATGACAAGTGGCAAGTTGCATCTGGTGGCAGGCAGGCTTTATAGTGGCAAGTGGGTTGGTGAATTTTTATTGTACAACTGTATCTGGGGTCAGCCTTTAAGTTAAAGTCCTATATTTACTTTAGTCTCTGCATGGCTGCCTATGTTATTTACCACTTCTATCTGTCCTCTTTCCCATTCTGTACACTTGTCCCAGTCCCAGTTTGGTAGCACACAAACTAACCCTGGTCACAGTGAGTGAAAACAACATCACTGGAGAGCTTCTTCAAAAAGGGGGGAAGAGTCAGTGATGGGACAGCAGAAGACTCTAAGATGCCAGCAGAAAGAAAGCTGTACTTGAAAGAAGATACCGGGGGTCCTACTGACATTACAGGTTCACTGCCATAGGTGACCCACAGTCTCCCAGCCCGCTCGCATAATACGTGGTGACAGCTGCCAGGAAACCTGCAAGACTCCTGTCGCATGGAGACCATGCACCCTGCGATAAAAGCCAAACCTCAGGAGATTTTCAGGAGAAACCTGAGCAGGAAGCACGGAAGCGATTACTGAGGCCTCCACCCCATGGCCGGTGTCTGCACCGAGAGCATCCTCCTCGCGGCCAGCTGAGGACCAAAGCTGAGAAGCCCTGCACTACCGATGGAGAGCAGACTCTGCCCGCTGCTGAGGACGTTGGTCCCGAACTTTTGGGAGAGGCTGCCATTCAAAGAGTGACATGGGTCCTCCTTCAGCCAGCACCTTGTGCAGATGAAAAAGCAGGGGACACTGAGGCACGACTGTGAGACAGGATGAGGGAGCTGCTGTGGTGCACAGTCCAGGTCGATGCGTCCACTGGTGCTGACAACAGGCCATGGAGCTGGTTCCTGTGGGATATGCTTTTCAGGAGGATGTGCATGCGGACATGCCCCATGCGCTTCCCTTCCCAACCAACACCGGGGTGGCAGAGCCACAGCAGAGCCTCGGTTCATGCACTTAACTCTTTCCATGATTCCAGGTGCAAATGAACTGTATTCAATTCAACCACTGTATTCAAGCTTCCTGATTACATAGCAGGAAAATGGGATCAGTCATTTTGTGTCAGTTTATGCATAGCTGGAGCCGAGACTGAATGGCTTTCTGATCTCACTACTCTGGTCAAAGAGGTCGGTTCCTGCTGGGCATGGAGTCACACCCTGTAACCCAGGCACTCAGGAGGCTGAGGCAGGAGGATCACAATGAGACCAAGACCAGTCTGGACTACACTAGTGAGTTCAAGACCAGTCCAAACTACACAATGAGATCCTGTCTCGAAAACAAAATAAAATAGACAGACACGCACACACACACACACGCACACACACACA
>PVLA01013439.1:0-36853 GCA_004027455.1 Hydrochoerus hydrochaeris
CCCTAAATGACCAACCAGCTCACTCCCCGTGTTCTTATCAGCCTACCCACCAATCGGCTGCGTTGCTCCTCTATAAAAGTAAACTCCCTTAGTTGTGAGGTGCGCAGTCTCTAGACCGGTTATCGGAGGCTGTGTCGCCAGGCTTGGCAATAAAACTCCTTCACCTTTGATTAATTGGATTGAATTTTTATTCCTTAGTCGGGCTATTACATATATATTTTGACTAAAAAAATTGAGAATTTACCCATCTCAATAGTGATCTTGCAAAGGAAACATTTAAAGAGTTACTAAGTGTATAGCAATTTATTTCATCATTCTTACATTTAATTATAAACCTTGTTTTTGTTATTTTAAAAATTACACAATGTATGTTATTATACAGTATTATTTTTACTGATTGCTTCCTTAAAATAGTTTCTAAGTATAAAAATTATTAATCAGCTCCCTGAGAGACACAGTCCAGATGCTGCACTATGTGGGGAAGACAAAAAGGCAGGAAGTGGGTTCCCTGGACCCAGGAAGAATCTAAACTGAAAATTGAAGCCCACAGAAAGAGTAAAAAGAAAAACTTAAAGAAGAAGGCAGTAGCTGGTAGTGCCTTCACCTGGAGCCAGACCCAGTGTGCAAGAGGAGCTGCTGGAACCTGGGGACGCATGGCCACGGTGATGGTGGTGGCTGTCAACCCCGGATACCTCTACAGAGAGAAGCGGCAGTGGAAGGGAGTGGTGGATGTGGAGGACTGCACTGGCTGGAGGTGAGTGCAGAGGAATCAGGCCTCCTGTGGGAGAGAGGGATTGCCTTGGAGCCATTCTGGAGTGGGCCAGATGAGCCTGAAACCCAGAACTGCTGCTGGCTTCCTATAGCAATTGCTAGCTAGGTGCAGGGGGTGGAAATTGCTTGGACTGAACTTCAGCCCTGTGCGCATTCCAGCGGCCATGTGGAGGTTCTCCACCAGTAACCAGCTCGTTCTGGAGGCAGAGACCAGCCCTGCCCCTATGTGCACCCCAGCAGCCATCGGGGGAGCCAGCACAGGCTGAGAAAAGCAGCAGACAGCCTGCACCAGTGCACCCAATGGCCACTATCAGATACCCTTAGCAAGCACCAAGGAACCAAACAGCCTCACTTCAGAGAAATTGTAGTCATTGAGGGAAGTGCCTGAGGCCCCACCATCCACTTGTCTGGAAGAATTCAGGAATAAGTCAACATGAAGAAGCAAAAGGCAGATTCTGGCTTCCAACCCAAGCAGAGCAAGTCCAGGAGATGTAAACACAGAAGAGATCCGGAGTTGCACACCTGAAATTTCTGAAGTGATGGCTACTGAAGTAAAGAGACAACTTCATGAGGCTATAAAAGAAATTAAAACAGAAATACTATCTCAGGTAAAAGAAGAAATGAAAAACATAATGAAAGAATTACTAAGCTCCTCTAAAGAAGACATAGATAAAAAATAGAGGACCATAGGAAAATGAGGGAGACCTTGAATGAACAATATAAAATAAGATTTAGAACACATACAACAGATTCAAAGAGATATATAGGAAATTAAAAATTCCATTGAAAGCTGACAAAACCACTTAAAAGAAACTGAAGATAGACTTTCAAACCTTGAAGACAAGTTTGCAGCTTGTGATTGTGAAAGGAAAGATCTCTTAAAAATAACAAAGAACCAGGAAGTAACAATTCAACAACTGTAAGCCAATCCAAAGAAATGTAATTTAAGAATAATAGTGTGAGTGAAAAAGCAGGGGTCAAAACAAATGACATTAAAAGTCTATTTATAGAAATAATAACAGAAAACTTCCCAAGCAAGGGAAGAGGAAGTGACATTCAGATAAGTGAGGCATATAGAACTCCAGCTAGCCATAGCTAAAATAAATCTACATGCACCCAGACATATAACAATCAAGATTCCCAGAAACTCAACATAAGAACCAAATATTAAAAGCTGTTACAGAAAAGAAACAGATCATCTATAAAGGAAAACTCATCAGAATCACAATAGACTTCTCAACACAAACCATCAAGTCAAAAAGAGCTTGGGGTGAAGTGTTTCAAGTCCTGAAAGAAAACAACTTCCAACCAAGATTGATGTATGCTGCAAAACTATCTTTCAAAATTAATGGAGAAACAAAATACTTCCATGACAAAGAACAACTGAAGGCATTCATGATCACCAAACTAACTCTAGAAAAAGTATTGAAAGACACTCTAGAGAGAGATAAAAAAAACAAAAAGACCAGAGTTCCAGGAACAGTGGCAGTGGTGGATTTCCAAGCAGGGCAGACAATTGAATGGAGGGGAAAAGTAGGCAGCCAACTGTAGGAAAACAGTGCAGCAGAGACGAGGCAGTGTATGTTTGCCATAACCATTAATGTAGATGGCCTTAATTTATCAGTAAAAAGAAACAAAGGTAGAGGTGATCAGGAGGCAGGATCCATCAATATGCTTTATACAAGAAACACATTTAACTTGAAAGAAAATTCATAGACTGAAAGTCAAAGGAGAGAGAACAATGCTCTATGTGACAGGGAACCGGAAAGAAGTAGGGGTAGCTTGCCCATCAGCTGCAGAGTGGATAAGAAAGACATGGCACTTTTATACAGTGGAAAGATACTCAGCTATAAAGAAAGATAACCTTAAGGCTCTGGTAGGTAAATGGATACAACCTGAGGTCATGCTCATGGATGAAAGTGTTCAGAGTCACATTGGTGAATATCATGCTGTCTGCCTAGTCTAAAAAACTAAGGGAGTTAGTGGGATACAAAATGCACAATACATACTGTGAAAGTGAAAGGGGAGGAAGTATCTAAAAAGGGAAGGCAGTGTCCATTGTTAATCTATTATTATGATTTGAAGCCTGTATTGTTTTCATAGCTCTGTTAAGTTTTGTTTTGTTCTGTTTTGGTTTGTCTAATTTTATTATATTTGATGGCATCAGCAGCTATTTCAAAGATAACAAAAATATATTATGGTAGCCATTATTGGCTTCCTATTATCTTGTTTTGAAGCCCTGTATTCTTTCATGGTTTTGTTTTGATTGATTGTATTCTATTTTTATTTTGTTTGATTATATCATGTCTGATATATAATCTGATATATATCTTCAACTACTTTGAAGATAACAAGAGACATTATGGTAGCCATTGTTGTTTTACTATTATCTTGTTTCAAAGTCCTGTATTGTTTCCATTGTTTTGTTTTTATTAATTTTATTCTGTACTATTTTGTTTTGATTTTATTATGCCTGATGGTATGAACAGTTATTTTGAAGATAACAAGAAGAATTATGGTAGCTATTATTGATTTCCTTTTATCTTGCTTTGAAGTCATGTATCATGTTCACTGTTTTGTTTCAATTAACTGCATTCTATTTTATTTTTTTGGTTTTATTCTCTTCAAAATTAAAAACAACAAAAAATTATTAATCAAAGAAACACAAGCAAATTTTTAATGTTGATATGTATTTCCGAATGCTTTTTCAAAAATGTTTTAACACATCACTTCTCTCTTTTCCCAGTAAATTATTTTCCTTTAGCTTGTTAGTTTAAAAAGTAGCATCTTGCTTGAAACCCCACTTATATTTGATTATTTAGTAGCATTAAATGCTTTTCACTTGCTTATATGGTTAATTCTACTTTGCAAATTTTCCTTTGGTATAGTTTATATTTTCAAAATGCTGATCACAATTCCTGGGTCTTCATTGTTATTCTAGAACCATAACAAAATTGTTCTCACATACTATGCTTTGCAGAAAAACTAAGCTGCTTGTTTAAGTTACTATTTCTCTGTTTCCAGGAGTCTGGAGAGATCATCATTCTCGTTAAAGGCATTTGTCAAATATGCTTCTCAGCACTAACCCAACTCGCTTACTGCCATTTCTTCACTCCAGGCATCTGACATGATAAATGGGAATGTTTTTCAAAGTTGTTTACAAGGTAATTATTTTTTATTTGCTCTAAAATAACTGTTTTAAGAAATCTTTACAGAAAAATTAGATTGTGTAAAATGAATTATAATGGAATGATTTCAAACTGGTTTTCTTTATTCTCATCTTACTCAGTAAGTTATAGTGTCTAAATAACTCAAGGAGATAAAAAATTAAATGGCTTCAAGTTCTCTTTTAATCATAGGTGAGAAAAAGAATGAAGAAGAGGGGTTTAGCAAAGGAAAATACTAAATGTAGCTGAGTATTTCAGATCCTAAGTTTTGTATTTCTCTTACTCTCACATTCCTTGATTATTTATAAATGTAGATTTTATCAGTGCATTTGCCTTGGTTCTCCAGTTTTTTAGTTTTTCAAATTTTTAACATGTATATTGTTGCTTCCTTTAGACTCTTGGACACTCAGCTGTAATAACTTTTTTTCTCTTTCATGTCTTTGCAGATATACAGACCACAGTGCTCTGTTTGGTGGATGTTGACTGAATAATGAGCTTCTCAAAGCAATCGTGAGGGCAATTCATTCTTCAGCATGGTTATGTTACTGGCAGCTGTCAAATGGTAGACTCAGAAGGTTTTGGCTGTTGTTGTTTTACAAAGAGGTAATGTTAAATTGTGAAATCATTAAAATATCTTTTGCTAAACATTTATCTCCCTTACTGGAAAAATATTTTTCTGATTATTGAATTCTCTATTTGAAGGAAAGCACAAATCAATGTACCACTTTCAGTAAGAATTTTTTTGAATGACTGATTTTGCATAACTGAAGGAGGAATTTTCAGCCAACCTGGTTTTTCTTTTGCTTCAAGAGCTAATGGTGGTGCTCTTGGCAGTACTTAATATAGTGTAGCAGCTGTTCTGTGCAACTCCTTACTGCGATTACTGTCACAAGATAAAGTCAGACTATCATGTTGAGGACAATTTCATAATTTGAGTCAACCCAAAAGGAGCTAATAATGGTATCCGTAGAGGAAGAACAGGGACAACATTGAATAGAAAAGGTGAAGTTGTAGGCTGGGAATGTTCTAATGACAATCTCATGTAGATCCGTATCAGCACTTTTAAAAAAGTTCAATGCAGTCATTTTCCTTTGGCATGGTAATTTTTTTGGCCCCTTCCTTTCCTGGCAATTATTTAACAGCTTTTTGAATAAAAGCTAAATGAAATGGCACAGTTTCATTAATGGAACCCCGCCCCCCGCATCTGATTATCTGAATCCATCAGCCCCTTGTATCTCTCTCTTGTGTCCCTGCTGGTGTATGAGAAGAAACAACACTGATGCTCAATGAAGCTTTTCTAGGCTATTAATCTATGGAGCTACAAAATAAGATGTCCTGACTTTGCCGTTCAGTATGTTAAGTGCATAATTTCAGATACATACATACATATATTATGAGCACAGGGCAGGTTTTTATGTAAAAATATTGCTGCATATTTGCCCCTCATAATTTACAGTCTTGGGTGTCATGGGTTTGCCTGCACAAACAGGTCTTAGCTTGATTACAGGGAAAGCCCACAGTGTTCGCCAAGACATTGGAGCAGTGTGAGAGTCTGTCCATCAAATAATCCTTGAGTTAAAGGAAAGGTTTCTCTTATTATGTTATCACAAAAAATACACAATCTTTAATTTTCTGAATTCTGATTTTGGATATAATTTTCTGAGTTGCAGATTGTGGATATAATACTAGTTACGTTCATTTAAGGACAGGTCCCTAATGAATGGTTTATAATAACTCACTCCTTACCCAAGTGAAAGTGAGATGGGATATATTACTACAATCCCACCACGAAGCTTCTTTAATTCAGAATTAAGGTTGAAGGAATGAATTACCAGACTTAAGTTGCAACTTCTCTAATATTATTTTCTTTCTGGAAGGCAGGTATTTGGGGGAACAAGTGGAGGAAACAGAATCATTCTGTAATCCATTATTTGCTTAACTTCTCTAGCTGGCCTTCCTCCATTCTTACCCTAGATTTTTACTTGTCTAGAACTTGTTTGGTTCTGCCAAAATATGAAAAAACCCAATTACCAGTGATCTTTCCCTGTCTCTGTTCTCTTTTGATTCCATCTTTATTGAACTTGTTTTCCTTATTCTTGTTCCTCTTGTCTTTTTATTAATTAAATCTGTATGCTGGTAACTACAATTAGGGAACCATTTGAGTTCCTTTGTCCATTTTCTCACTTCCATGAGCTCCTTTGCAACAGCGATTGTTATGGTCCTAGAGAGCTAAGAGAGATTCTCTCTACCACTGCCTATTCTACTTGAGGTTGGGGTGGTTTAGACCATTCCTGGAGAAGAGCCAGGTGACCATCCAATGTGAGATAGTTAGGACAATGTAGTTGTTCCATAACCAGTGTTCTTGACTCTGTTCATTTGTTGGCAGTAGAGGTGGGTTAAAATTTATAAGTTAAGGCAGGTAATTTCTGAGGAATTTTGGGGGAAGCAAAGCTTCAGGATTTTGACTTTAGAAAGCAGCTTTCGTCATTATCGGGTCATAACAGAACATAGGGATAAGGTGAGATGGTGGAGCAGATGAGCAACTAGTATCAGTTATCTTTTTATTTTAATTCTAGAAATAATGATAATAATTTTGATCATTATGTAAATCTATGACCTGGAGAATTTAATTTTAAGTATACTCCAGAAAAAACTTTACATATTTGCTCAAGGAAATATGCTCATAGGACTTTTGTATATACAACAGAGTGGGTTTAGTTTCATTATGCTTTTCTTGTCCTAGACAAAGCCTAAAGCTGAAAACCACACATCAAAGTGAAAAATCACAACAAAGTGATATTTTCCTTCCAGTTTGTGGAATTCAAGTGCTTCCTTTTCATAGACCAGAATAATCATGTGGCCACACTCATCTTGAAGGGAGCAGAGTTTCTTCCTCCATGCACCCAGTGGAAAATTGTTTATTAATAAATGTTGGAAATGTCTAAAAACCTTCCCTGTTAACTGCACAGATAGAACTTCTGAATGAGACTAGACTATGGATTTGGTAAGTGAAGTCATTCAGAGACATTCTGCTTTCATACTCTGTCTCTTTCCCTTTCTGGTTATAATACAAGAAGGCAGAAAGGTGAGGCAGATGAAGGTGTGTAGAGACATCCCTGACAATTTCACTTCAAGTTGAACTTTCTTGACTAACTTGTTCTGTCTACAGTAAACTCTGGAAAAGCTTTAGTATCTATCACGGATTACTAAAATGTGCTATGGTAGTAATATAGCAAAAATTTTGATATATAGAAAAAGAGATAGAACTCAATTATGTTACTGAAAGAAAAGGAAATTATTATATTGCAGTAAATTCAGTATGTAATTATTGATTCAAAATTCATACAGATGCTTTTCAGGACTATATAGATGATAATGTATAGAAATTGATGTATACATTTAAGTGCAAAGATGAACCATAAGTACATACCACATTTATGAGATGACTTAAATTTTGGGGGAAAAAGAGAAGGAAGATGTGGGTAAGAAAGTACCAAATAAGGTTGCAACATTGTTTTAATGTTTATATGTTAATCTTACTCCCCAAATCCATATAAGTATGGCAAAAAGCTTATGATTTTGAATTTATTATTGTAGAAACATATAGTTTCTGTTTTTGATTCATCAAAAATTATGTAAATCACAGTAATTTAAAGAGAATAACACACAGGAATTATAGTCCCAACACTTAGTTTTGACTTGAGGGGGCAGATCACATATGTGTTCATTTTTTCGTGTAGAAAATGCCACCAAAATTAATATCTATGGGCTGTTTCTCGTATGCTGTGTGTCTGGTTATCTCTTATTTCCTAATTAGTTCATATCTTGATTTGAATAGGTTTTGCATAATTGTGAAAGATGATATTGCATTCATTTGATGTTCCTACTTTGTAGGTGAATAGTACTCAGAGGCTGATTCAGAAAAATTCAGTTCTGATTCTAACGTTTCCTAGTTGTATAAATTTAGAAAATTCTTATAAATCTTAGTAAGCCTCAGTTTCCTTAATGGCAACATGAGGAAATTACAATCTGTCTTACATTCTAGGGATATTGCCCATGAGGAAATGGTTTAAAGCTTGGGGACACTATAATATATCAACTTTATGAATTTTAGTTTTATTATTCATAAAAGATTGTTAAAGAAAGTGTTAATGAACTAGGAAGAAACGAAAATGAATTTTCTCTTCTAATATAGAAAATACTTACTTAAAACTCAAGGCAAAGCCAAACAGTAACTTTTATTTATATTTTTTTCTCTTGGTCTCTGAAGCTCAAGCTATGAGAACTGTAAATTAGACATTACACAGGCCCAATGCTTAGTTGATGCAAATGACTATCAATTTATTATCATAAATGGATTTTTAAATATTATAGGAGTCAATAATTGATGGGAAAAATGCCAAAGCTAGAACCTACCCAAAATTTTTGTTAAGTAAAATTTATTAGATAATATATAAATAAAATCCTGCCCTGTAGAAATACCTTAAAAAGAACAATTTAATTTTTCAGAAACATATTGAACTATAGTTCTTAAATGTAGCTTTTAGTTTTATAATGTATGTCACATGAGACTGAATCGATCTCAATATTTGCGAAGCAGGTTTAATACAAAAACTTGGAGACAGATAAGTCAGTCTTTTAGTTCCTAGAGAAAATGTACAAACATTTCTTTTTAAAAGGAGGTATTAATTCTTTAATATTCATAAACCTCACCATTTAGTTGTTAAAAAGGGCTCTTATAGCAATATACACCTATCTTATTTTTATGGCTGCGATCAACAAACCACTAGTGATTGTGTAGTATTGTGCTATGATTTTTTTGAAAATTGCATATTTAGAAAAGCTTTCACGGTGGTAAGCCTGTGAGATTGTTGAGTGCATTATGGAATTCTGTCATTGTTTCTGCCTCAGCAAGCTTCAAATGTCATTTTGCTTTCCCACAACTTTGCAAACTCTGCAAATAAGTGGCTGTAACACCTGTCTAAAAGACTTGCATTGTTGAGATACCAGACTTCTGAGAGGTGATTGCCTTATTACTTTCTCATTTTTTATAGATGAATTTAAGACTTCATAGTCATTGATAGCTAAGAAAATCATTGTGAATACTCTTGCTTTCTTATTGGTATCCAACTGGAGGTACATTTATATGTGACTAACACTCTGAAAAAGAAATTAAACTCCAATAAATGACTGAAACTCAAAAATTAAAATACTAGGAGAATAGAATGAATATGGTTAATGTAAGGGACAGGAAGAGTGTGTCAGAAAAATCAGCCTGGCCAAAAGGAGTTTATTCAAGTCAATGCCGTTTAATTGAAATGAAAGTCATAGTGAAATGAAGCTTACAAAGTTTTTAGATTGGAAATACAACATGCTTTTGCAGGGTGCATCTGTTTTTAATCTTAGAAATTTGAGGCTATATTTTAAAAATAAGAAAAACAATTTTTTTGTTAATTTCGTAAGAATTTCCTTGCTCACTGTGCCCCAGCAATGCACATGTCTGGTTTACACTGATTCTTTAAGAGAGACTGAATGAATGGAACCAGCAGGGACTACATTCCTTTACCTGATGCAAATAATGCATCACCAATTTTAATTTTTTTTTACAGAAAACTGAGTCATGTGTTTCAATCTGGAAATTTGGACTCTATCTATCTGTCTGTCTGTCTGTCTGTCTGTCTGTCTATCTATCTATCTATCTATCTATCTATCTATCTATCTATCTATTGTGTATTACCTGTCTTTTGTCATTTCTTTTTTTTTTTTTTTATCAGTACCAGGGATCGAACTCACGACGGCCTGCTTGCAAGGCAGGTGCTTATGCCGCTGAGCTAAATCCCCAGCCCCTGTCATTTATTTCTGAAAGCTTTTTCCAATATTCTTAAATGACATATGAGTATCTGTGCATGGGCAGTGTACTATGACAGTGTACATGGGAAGGTACATGGGCAGTGTATCGTGGTTGCCACATGGAATAAAAATAATAAATTAGAGCAACTGAGTTTATTGTAGGTACTATCAAGCTTGATTTTTCATAAAGTATTGGTTACAATGAGTAGTTTTGTGTGGGTTTAATGCTGCTGGGATTACATAGAGAGTTTAGAGACTGCAGAAGATCTTGGAGTTAAAAGTTCCAAAAAAATTGAAAATATTTCATTGATGATGTGGGAGATTGCAACTATTTGTTTTATATTCATAGTTTATGGATTTTCAAAGTTCAGGAAAAAGTGATCATGAATATAAAATAGTTTTATAGTAAGAAAAATAATTAAAATTAAATTGTACAATGTATTCAAATTATTTAAAAATTCTCTATAATGGTGAAATAGTAATTTCACTTCTTAGAATATTTTTGAAGCAATATAAGTTGCCATATGGAAGAAATTATATTGATAAAGAATTACATTTGACATTCAAAAACACAATTGTAAATAATGTAAACATTTTTTAATTCCAAAATCAAAAGATGATTAAGAGAATTATGTTTACAAAGTAGACATCATACCACTTAAAAATAATGATTACAGGATCATGTATCTACAAGGGAAAATATTTTATTTTTCATGTTAAATAAATTTACAGTGCATAAGTGAAGTAAAATGCTTCCATGAACAAAATGAAGTATGCCAAAATGTTGATCATATTATTTCAGCATGAGTAAAATTTTTACCACTTATTTTTATTTATTTCATTGTGTAACTTTTATAGCAGCATTCAGCTTTATTAAAGACGCACAAGCATTCAGGCTCTCATATCCTTATAATTGGCTGTTTTCTCAGCAAGATAGAGAATGATTAATATCAGATTTTTAGGCACAAAACTATCAAAACACTTACCAAAACTGATGTATCATTTATGCCATTCACAATGAAGTTTTTGGAAAGTTCTCACTTGGGGCTTTCTTTTCTTTTTGAGTTGATATGGCTTATTTAACATAATTATCTATTCTTCTTAGGGCTACTACTCAGTCCATTAATCTAATAATGCTGGTTTCCACCTTTCTTTTCTTTAAAATGAAATAGTTCTCACAGAGTCATAGGAAGTATAGGCACGTGTGACTTTGTACCTTCCCAGTGAAACTCAGGCAGAATAGTTTAATGAGTTGAAAAGCAGTTGTTGGTTAAGTCAGTAGACACAGTTGCCCAGACTAGAGGTGCTGCTCTTACTTGTTCTCACTGCTTTATGCGGTCTAGGACTAGGAGTGTCAGGCACTGTGTCAACAGAGCACTGGCTTTGGAGTTGTGTGGATATAGCCAATGGCTGTCAATATGGCATGTGATGTGCTGTGCAGATTAAAAATAAAGAACAAGTCTTTATGCTTTTTTATGACTTTATAAAGCTCAAGAATGTCACTCCAGCTGTGGCATCACTCCCTAAAATTGTCATGACCTTTTCTTGTGGTCTGGGTAGAATGCAAGGATTCAAAGTAATGCCTACTTCTGGACGCATTCTATCCTTTGCAAATCCACACAGAGACGGAAAGATTAGTGGAATAGTTGGTGGTATTTTAAAATCAATATTTACTTGTATTAGGATGTGATGAGATTATTTTTCCCTAGCACTACTTAAGATTGCTACCATCTTAATGCAAACACTTGAAACTTCAGTTTCCTCTGTCTTTGACATAAACATCTGTGTTTGTAGATACAGTTAATTTTGTTTATGAGTTCAGCAACACCTAAAAACAAGTCTTAATGGCTACTGAAAAACAGGTTAATGAGTTTCTATTTTCCCCTCTTTTAAAAAAATTTTTTTTTAAAATTGGTCCTGGGGATCGAACTCAAGATGGCGTGCTTGCAAGGCAGGCACTTATGCCACTGAGCTAAACCCTCAGCCCTGATATTTTTCCCTCTTGTTCATTCCCAGTGAAAGGCTGGGCATATTACCTTCCTATTACTCATACCTGCTTAAATGGTGAAATACTAGTATAAAGTCTAGAACCAACAAATAATACTTGACATAATCTGTCGTCAGTGGATCAAATCATTTCTCAGTAACAGCCTTTCATTATATAGTGTGTTTTATAAAGAACTGTAAAGGTTAAACTCTGTCATCATTAGTCATCACTTCAGATAGCGCAACTTGAAGTTCCCTTCATCACAACCCACATAAAAGGTTGTGGTTGAAAGAAAACTTTTTGAAAGTGTGTTCATAGAACTTGAATTACTTGGATAACACTGAAGCTCCAGAGTCAACTCAGAATTTGTTACTAGCAGACTTATTCTCAAAGAAATTCTCTCATCAAAAAGGAAATGACAGAAGAAAGGTAGAAGAAAGAGAAAGAAAGAAAAAGAAAGAAAAGGGATCCTATAACATAATGAAAGCAAAAAGGATAAAGAAAAGAGCAAACATATGAGTAAATAAAACAGACTTTCCTACATTGAATTTTCATAAATACATTTTACCTGGAAACAAAATTGTAGTAATGTCTATTGTAGTTCTCAATGTACATAAGAAAAGTATGTAAGACAATTATAAATGACAAAAGGTAAAGGAACACAAAGGGAACAATTGCAAATTTTCGAAAGTGAAGGAGACAGCCAAGTCTGATAACCACTGTAGAAGCATTTCTCTATAGAAGCTCAGCCTCATGAAATGTCCCTGTGGAATTGGCTCCTTAGAGGGATGTAATGGCGCTGGACAGGTGATGCCGACCAGTCTGGACAGTCTTGGAGCCAGGATGGGAAGTGGCAGGCAAGATGTCTGCCTTTGAACAGACTGCAGAGCTGAACAAAAGGAAGGTTGGGTGGCTTAAAAAGAAATACTGAATTTTAGATCAGAATGAAGACTTCATTTGGGAACCACAAGTATTAAGCGATATCTTGGACGCTGACCCACATGTTTTTCTGCAAAAGTACGTCTTTTTGTAGGAAAGTTTTGTCAGGGCTATGTTATTGAGGAAGAAATTGAGGCCAATACGGGGAAGAATTATTTAATGTCCTGTTTGACCAGAAATCTGAAGACCTGCAACAGATTCAAAGTTCCAACTCTTATAATTTTTAAAAAGGTGGTAGAATTATCAAATTACATATAAATTAAGAAATATTTTTGAGTTTGTAACATAATTTCACTGTACTGACCAATAAGAGGATCAGTAGTATTTTTTAAAGCTAGGAATATTGGAAAAAGTCTTACAAAGGCACAAAAAACATACATAAGAATTATCCTACTTGAAAGTAGTTATGAAAAGTAAGCATGAGAAAGGTTATTTAAAAAAGTCATGTTCTTAAAAGGGAGGGGCTGAGGATTTAGCTCAGCAGCATAAGCACCTGCCTGGCAAGCCCAAGGTCATGAGTTCAATCCCCAGTACAAAAAAAAAAAAAAAAAAAAAAAAAAAAAAAAAAAAAAAGGAAGATGAAGTTCTATTAAGTTGCCAGCTCCTCTCAAATTAAGACATAAAACCATCAGATGTACAACTTGAAACTGGATATTACTCTGTGCTGTAAAATAATTAAAAATTTAATTTCAAAGTAAATACACCCAAGATTAGCTGAAGAATATTTTAAAAAGAAGGATGTGTGGAAAGAGTTGTGAAGAACTGACATGCTAGCCACTTAAAATGCAGTAATTAAAAATAAAACAATGTGGCATTTGTATAATTATCAAAACTAAGCTAAGTGCTTAGATACATTCCACTATATAAATTTGGTGTTTGGTATAAGAAGATTCACAAATAAACAGGAAAATAAATAGTTGTTTAAAAGATAGTATTGAAAAAATTGTTTATTCAGAAAATAAATGTGAAAAATTTCTCCTCACATCATACAACAAACTAAATAGTACATGCTTAAATATTATATTCAATAATTTGATTATAAGTAATACGAAAATTAGGGTTACGTGAAAATATTTTGTTCTGGTATGAAGTATGCTCTAAGCATAGACCTGATAAAAGATTACAAAGGAAAATAGTGCTAGGCATGACTAAATATTTAAAATATCTGACTATGTCCATGAAAAATAATCTTATGAAAATTAAATGTAAATAAACATAAAATTGTTAAATATTAGCTGTTATAAACAACAGCTAATACAGAGAAAATATTTAACAATTCAATGAAAATCCATTCCATGAGAAATATTAAAAAGACTCCATGTACTTTTTCTTTCTTTCTCTCTTTCTTTCTTTTCTTTCTTTCTCTCTCTCTCTCTCTCTCTCTCTCTCTCTCTCTCTCTCTTTCTTTCTTTCTTTCTTTCTTTCTTTTTTCTCTCTCTCTTTTCTTTCTTTCTTTCTTTCTTTCTTTCTTTCTTTCTTTCTTTCTCTTTCTTTCTTTCTTTCTTTCTTTCTTTCTTTCTTTCTTTCTTTCTTTCTTTCTTTCTTTCCAATAGTCATTTCTAGATTTGTACTTAACTTTCTGGATAAGAATTTTTCAGAGCAAATGGTTGGTAATGGTGACACCGATGGTTTCAGCTTTCATAAATGACCCAAAAGAGAAAAGGTGTTTCTCGAATGATTTTTCTAGAATAAAAATCACTCCTTATAAGGAATAAGAAATTCTAGCATCAAATATAAAATATTACTGAGTTTTTGAAGATGAAGCAGTTTCCATCGCTTTGTAATTTGAAC
Source organism: Hydrochoerus hydrochaeris (assembly GCA_004027455.1). Lineage (NCBI taxonomy): Eukaryota > Metazoa > Chordata > Mammalia > Rodentia > Hydrochaeridae > Hydrochoerus > Hydrochoerus hydrochaeris. The sequence goes on from PVLA01013439.1 coordinate 14,506, forward strand.
TTCCAGTGAAAGCAATTATTTTTTTTGTTACTATAAAAAGTGAATCTATCTGTTTAAAATACAGAAAAGCTCAGTGAACTTGATAAACAAGAATATTTTAGTATTTATTTTAATTGCCATATTTTCAATACTAATGAATTTGAATGGATTATAATAATGATGATAAATAATGAAAACAAAATGATGGTATTTACTCAATTATTTCAGTCTTTTATTTTTGTTGCTACACCTACTATGCTTTCTAATTTCTTCACTTGCTTTTTACACATACAGAAGTAAAAAATAAATTGTATGGGAGAACATGGTATCAGTAAAAGAGAACAAGCATGAAAACTCTGAGCCACTGCAGGTATATCTGAAGGACAGATATGTAAGAGATGAGATCAGAAGATGCTGGCAGTGAGATCCAGTAGGGTTTTGAAGGACCTATAAGGTTTTGGGTATTGTCATGAGTAAGATGAGAAGTCTCTGAAAATTAAAATCTGTAATCATGTAAACAAATTGTTAAGAATACTTCTTGAGTTTTTGCTCATTTTCATAGGCTTTTCTGCCTTTATTTTTGATCTTAATTTGTCTCTAACCTTTTCCCCATTGAGAGGCTTTTTGCAACAAGCTCTTTCTTTTCTTTTCTTTCTTTTATATGGCTGTACTTTATTATGACTGCTCTGTTATTTTTTCAGCTAGCTCTAAAGAAACTTCTTAGTATATATCAGGAAAAAGCCACTGAAAAACAGAGATTTTTTTTTTCATTCTGAAAAAAACCGTGCTGAAATTGCAGATCTAAAATGAATTGTTTTTAGATTCTGAATGTTACTATATTTTCAAGAGTTGTTATGTTTGACTTCAAGCGTGGTATACTTGTTTTGGAAAATGTACCAACCAGAGTTGGAACCAGAGATGTCCTGGCTTGGGGTAAGTTCTTACAATTTTTTTTTTTGAGGTCTATGCTTTAAAAGACTAAAATTGAAACAAATCCAGCTACTTGCCAACCAACCAAACCTAATGGCAGTGACAATAATTACTTTTTATCAACCTGTCTTTTAACTTATTCTGTGATGGGATCTGGAAAAGAAATGAGCCTGGGATTTCTGTCCTGGTACAAGATTTAGGTCCTTGGTTCACAGAGAGGTGTAACTCATCAGCAAGCTCATTCGCTTGCAAGTCAGAGGATAAAGCCACCACTCACAGTGGGTTGAATCACCATGTACAATAAACCCACCCTAAACTGAGAATATTGTAAGTTGAAAATAAATTGAAACATCTAATCTTCCAGCCCTTAAAGCTTAGCAACATATCACCTTTGTGACTGAGTGTCTGATAGGGACCTGTGACTCTTGGCTACCGCCAACGGTGCTGAGAGAGAATCAGTCTGCATATCATTAATTTGGGAAAAGAATAAAATTCAAAGTATGGTTTTCACTGAGATGTGAGTCACTTTTGCACTGCTGAAAAATCTAAAAATCATAAATCATATAACTGTAAGTCAGAGATCACATAATTTCAAACCTCCTGTATTATTATTATTATTACATTTCTGTGATACTGAGGATTGAACTCAGGACCTTATGGCCATTAAGTACTCTCCAGTGAACTAGACCCATAGTCTCTTTTATTCTGAGAGAGTCACTTTAAATTGTCAGGCTGGCTTTGAAATTGTGCTCCTACCTTCTTCATTCTCCCAAATATCTAGGATTATAGGCATCTGCTATCATACTTAGTTTGAAAGTACTTTTATTAAATTTAATTAATTAATTACTTTTTTGTGCTACTGGGGATTGAACTCACAACCTTGTGTTTTGCAGGCAGGCACTTATGCCACTGAGCTAAATCCCCAGCCCTGAAATTATTTTAATAGGTAAATATTTATCTTGAAAAATTATATAAGACTTTTAAAAAAATGGAAAAGGACAAAAATGAATCTCTATAGCCTCACTGATTTATTTAACGGGGCTGCATTTCCACCCAATATAATTTAAATTGTTTCATATTCAATCATGTAATCTGTTTTTAAAGGGGCAATTTAGCTTGATATTCATGCCGCAAATACTTTTTGAAATGATGTAGAGTACAAATATTTTAAGTTTTTAATGTTTTGAATTAATGAATACTAGAATTTGTTAACAGTTGTTGTTTGACCTTTAAATTACTTCTGTTCTTGTTAATATATATAACAGTGTGACAACATTTTCATTGCATATAGTTTTGTTTAAAATTAGGATAGATTCTAACAAATTGACTTACTGGTTCAAAAAGTATGAAAAAGTTAATAATAGGTCATATAGTTTGTTAGATTTATTCCCTAAAGTCCAATTAACACAGCACAATCACCAGATTACCAATTTAACTGCTTTCTTGAGAGTATTGGGAATTGCCTTTATAAATACAGGATTGTGCTAATTCACTGGATTAGAAAACATCTCATTGTTTTAATTTGAGTTTGTTTATTAGTGAGTTTGAACATTTTTCTATGATTATATACTGAGTCCCTTTTCTAATTTGTGAACAGTTGTTCATTCTTTAGATTTGATAGGTCTTGAAAAGATGGAATTAGAATGATAGACAATAGTTATGTTGTGTCAACTTAATGATTTTTTTGCAGATTAATTTAGCAGTGACTTGTAGCTTGTATTTTCAAATAGTGGAGTGGCCATATTTTTCTAATGGGTCATGGGAGTTTGAGATAAGCATTTTCATAAATTGCATTATCACAGAATGACCCTTAAGAGATAAAACTTTTGTTAGTAAGGACCATAAGTCTTCTTTATAATTTAAATATTTTCAGCTTCATTTCATTTATATTCTATAATTTTCCAGTTTATCAAGTTTGCATGTTGATAGAATTCTTTTCATAGCAGAGCTGTTAATAGTTGATTACTAAACTTTGATCTCTCTTTGTAAGCAATTGCATCAAATAGACGCTGGCAGAAATACTAAAAAGTGATCATTAATGAAGATAATCTGGTATTTGATCATTGCTTGACCTGTTGATTAAGCTCAAGGAAGCAAGGTCTATCACAGTCAGAAAAGGAATCTTGTATTGAGGACTTACTATATGGCAGGAAAAGTATAGAAAATCTTAATTTGAGGAATCTCAGCCTATGAAAGTGGAAGACACTGGAAACAGAAACAGCAAAACAGTTCAATACAGTGGTGTAAAGAGACGATCACAGTGAGTGGGCCCAACAAACTTTACTGGGGCTGATTGGGAGAAGCTTCACAAATGTGGCATCCTTCAGGATGGATCTTAAAACAATAATGGGATCTTGCTAGGCAAAACAAACAGATGAAGAGCATTCTAAATACAGGCAAAAACACAGAAGTAAGAAAGCATGTTTTTTGGGGAGAATGGCAATCATTTTAATGTGGCTGAAATGTTGGTTGAACAAATTGGAAAAATAGGAAATAAATCTGGGGAAATAAATTGGAATGAAATTATGGTAATTTTTACTCTTGTGTAAATATTGAATTGTATCTCTGATGTGAGGAACTGAAAGCATAAAGAATAGCCAAAATATATAATAGATATTGTGAAATAGGAAGATTGTTCAAAAGGAAAGGGGACAGGGTGTGGGGGTAGGGAAGAAGGAAGAGAAAAGAAAAAATAAGAAAAGAATAGAATGGAAACAAAGCTTGGTAAAGAAGAAGGGGAAGAGGTACTGAAGGGAGGGAAAGGGAAGGTAAAAAACCAAAAAGAGGAACTAAGATATATATCATACACAGGTACAAATTCCCTATGATGAATGTGATCATGACATGTATCTAAATTGTACCAATAAATTAAAAAAATAAATTATCATAATCATAATATACAACGATAATGATTTGAGGACATATATATTGGGGAAAGACAAGCTATGGCTCATTTGGAGTATGGATTTGTATCTTAGAGTCAATCTAAGGGTTATGGGAAGAGTAAATGAAGTGCTTAGGCCATCTATGTCAGGTTGATGAGTTAGGAATCTGGAGTACAGCAGAACAGAAGGCATGACAAGCACTCTTACTTCCTAGTAACAGAATTCTGGTCTTGCCAAAGCAGCAATGTGCCTAGGTATTATTACTCTGCTTCCCACACTGCCGTAGACATGGTTTTGACCAATGTTATGTAAGCGAAAATTACTAGATGAGGATTCTGGGAATTATCTGAGTATGTTCGTAAGACTGTAGCTCTTCAGTACCTTGTCTTATGTTTCTTCCTGTCTTGGATATGACTGAAATACCTGTAGGTGTGGCTGCCCTCTGTGAAAACCACCCAATGAAGATGTTAGAGCAGTAAATTTGAATGACTGACGCTTCCATGATCCTGGGCTGCTCATTAGCCCTGCACTTTCTGACCTCCAGATTTGATGTTATGTGAGCAAAATAAATCTCATTTTGCTTAAGCCACTATTGTTGGGATTTTTTTTATTGCTTGAGTTTAATAATTTCTAAATACTATTTTGAATAATAGAAATTGAAGGGTTAATGGGAGAAACTGAGAGGAAAGATTCAAATCAAGGGTCACTTCGAAAACTATGAGAGTGTTTGATTTCATAAGGTGAAGTGGGTTTGGGCAATCATGTGCTGGATTAAAAGGTCAGGAACGTTACCGGTCCCTCACTGGAGAGTACACAGATTGCTCTTATTTGGTGCATATGACCCTCATGAGGTTCAATCTACCTCTCCAGTGTTTCAAATTGTTGCTTGTCCTAGCCTGAGGGCCAGCTCCCCAACAATGGTGCAAAAATATCTTGCCCTATTCACAGGAATAGGGTTTTTGTGGTTTAAAAAAACATGACTACTTTTTCTGGAAGAAAGCTTATCAGGTTACTTATTTTACACAGAAAGGATATTAAACTTGTCACATCTTTCTGATAGCTAAAGTGAGTAGATTTTCTACCACCAATAATACATAGTAACTACACATTGGCTATACATCAAAGAGCTGAATCTTAATTGTTATTTTACATCTGCCAAAAAAATGAAAGAAATGAAAGAAAACAAAAATCATGACTGAGGAATAGATTGAGACAGTGGGTATTTCAGAGAAGGAGTCTCAGAATACACTGGCTATCCATTTTTCAAAGTTCTTTCTATGACCTTTAAAACAGTAAGGGGATGGATATGCTAAATCTGCAGAAGCTTAAATCCAAAAAAGAAATCCAAACTTATCTTATTATCCTTTATCAAAAATTGATAAGAACCAACAAAACAATAATACCTGTGATTTATTGAGCTACATGCTAATTTCTTGACTTACCCAGTTCACACAATGTCTTAAACTCTACATAGTAATTTCCTATTATTATGATGGGGAAATGTAGGTTCATAAGGTTAAATAAATTTTCCAAGGCCACATACCTGGTAATTGTGGGAGGCAGTATTCAAACCAAATTCTGAGACTTGAGATCTTCTTTTTAAGTGATTATACCATACTGTTATCAGAACACTGATGGGCCTCCCGAAGTGTATCTATATTCTTAGTTATAGCACCCATGAATATGTTACTTTACACGATCAAGTTAGGCACACTGAGGTGGGGAGATCTAATCTAGGTTCAGGTGAGATTAGCTAGCTTTTCCTGGCTGCAGGGAGAGGGACACAGGATTACGAAAGAATGCTCAAAAAGAGGTAGTTAATCTTGAACACTGAGGATAACAGCCATGGGACAAAGAAGGTAAGCTGTTTCCAGCAGGTAAAAAAGAAAAGGAAGTGGCTCATCCAAAAGTAACAAAGCCCTGACGGCACCTTGAGTTTTGGGCAAGTGAGACCATCTCAGACCTTGAACGTTCAGAACCCAAAGATAATGCTTTGGTGATGTTTGAAGTTACTAAGTGTTGTGGTTATTTGTGAGGGCAGCAAAAGAAACTGATCCACTTGCCAGAACTTCAACATGTTTCCTAAATCTCCCTGGCAGTTAGTTCTGGAGAAGCTTTGTGTTCACTCACAGATGGATGCGACATTTGTTCAGAGCTCAGTGATGTTTTCTTTTTGCTTTAGCTGACCAGGCAAGGCCTGGGCTGATTTTAGATTTCTATTGTGGTTAAGGCACAGGTCAAAAATATATATATATTTTTTGTTTATATACACAGTTTCCAATGTCTTCTTATGTATTTACTTACATTTCCCGTGTACAACCACATGTGTATTCTTACATCTGAATTTTGCCGTGAGAGAGAGAGAAGACCCACTGGGTGCTTCTGTGACAGCAGAGAGATGTTTCAGTGGTGTCAGGGGTACATCGGAGCCCTTGTTTTGACAACAAAACAAAACAAAAATTGTAAAAATTTGCCCAAGTTTTTCAAGTGTTTATTCTGAGACATGTTTCCTTGTCTTTGTCATTTATTTATCATACGTATCTATCAGACCTAGTTATTTTAGGCCACACGCACATTTCATTTTGAAAGTGCAACCTCCCGTCTATAGGATTCAACCTGGACCATTGGCATTGCCATGATACTGCTTTTGGTTTTAGTGAGGAGGCTGAGAAAACAGAAGAGAGTTGGATCCATTTAAGACAAATATTTCTGAGGCAAGTGAGATTTGGTTTGCACCTTGCTGGGTATACAAAAGATAGGCTGAGCATATTGTCAGAAGGAAGCCACATCATTCATCAGAAGGCTGCTCTTGCAGGACTGAAAGTGAATTAGAGGGTCATGACTGCAGAAAAGGAAACAAAATAGTCTTCCACCACCTCCACTGCAAAATTTGTGTTACTAAGCAACAAAATTCTCCTATTTAGCAAAGCCCTAATGATGCTGGCAGTACAGTCTTGAAAAAATGCTTAATACAACTTCATTATCACCACCACTCGCTGCACTGCGTATGCAGTGCCTGATTAGGGATAACGAGAAGTAGAATGAGGGCTGTTGTGCACCTGCATCCAAAAGACCAAATAAAGTATTGATTTGGATGAATCTGACGACGGTCATTTAATGTGTTTATCTACTCGCAGCATTCATTTGAACTGAAAAAAGAATTCAGGACATCCCACTGGTGAATGTGTCTTAGAATGGTTAAAGCCTAGTACCTCTGTCATGGCCAGTCACACAGACACGAAAATCACGACCTAGCAGTTCCCCACTCGATGTACCCCTTGTGTGGCTTTTCTGTGAGGGAAATTTGAAGAAAGCTATAGATTAAAAGCACACGATACCTTCTTTTTTTTTTTAAACTTAAAAAACTTCTTTTCTCTACTAAAGTTTCTGTTATTTCTTTGGGAACTCTAATTTGAATATGTTAGAAAGTTGGTTTCTTTTTTTCAGGTTTTCATGCTGAGAAGTTATGTCAAAGAATTGCTAATCCCTTTGTTGATACTCTCTTCCTTTTTATTTTATCCCATTCTCTTTATCCTTACTTTTCTGCAAGTGTGTGGATTGTAAGGGTTATCATCTTGGAGCAAATGTTAGAGAAAAATGTGCTAAAAATAAAATTTATGGTTATCTAGGATCTGAATCTTTTCAAATGTTATTATTGACTAGCAAGTGACATTTATTCCAGAGCATTTCAAATTCATAAAGGAATTTAGAATTGCTTTATTTTTCAAACCACATTATCGGCCTTTTTATTCACTCTGTTGCACGATGCTTTTTTATAATCTCTGAACAAATAGAAAAGAGAAATATTTAATTTTTTTTTTACCATTTCTAAAATGGCATGTAACCTTTACAGAAGGTTCCAGGGAATTCCAATTCTGTTTAAAGAAATAAAATCACCCTGTGAAGTGTAGTACCAAGCTGATTTCTTTTTTGTTTTAAGTTGACACCTAGTACATACTTGTGGAGTATGGTATGATCATTTAATATATGTATACATTGTACAATGATTAAGTCACGTAATTAACTCCTTAAACATTTGACATTTCTTTGCTGTGGGGAGTTTGAATTTCCCTTTTCTAGTTCTTTATTTAATAAACTGGGAACTCTAGTCATTCTATTTGCTGTAGAACAGTAGAGCTTATTCCTCTAAGCAAGTGCTTGACACCCCTCCACTATTCCCAGGCTCTGAGGTACCACTATTCTACTTGCCACTTCTCTGAAATCAGCTTGTTAAAAACACAAAACTGATGCTTAAAAATCTGATTCTTGCTGTCTTTACATTAGTAAAATAAAATTTAAAGAACCCAACACAATGACTTCAAATGAGAGGTAGAATATATGGAGGTTAGATGCTAATTGAAATTGGTTAGCAGTGATGGTGAAGTACTTTTCCTGTTCTTTACTAGTAAAATGGTACACATTGAAGAGGACCATTCAGATCTTACAAGGCTGCATATGCCTCAATCAATTGAGTAAAAAAAAATTATGGAGTAAATCATTTTTATTTTTGTTTCTGTTGATTTGAAGAAATTTCTATTTTCATTGCTATTCTGGTGTTCTAGAAAAGACATTGTTCACAAATTCTGATTGTTTATAATCATGGATTATGTAAAATCTATCATGCATCTATAGATTTAGCTAACTGATCTTATTGAGCCACATTTATCCTTTCTGAGTCAAGTATGTTATTCCAAATTTCCACCTGCATTTAGAAGTTGTCAAATCTTCCTTATGACAATGTGTTCTGGTAGGAAATGAGGAAAGAAAGCAGCTGCTTTTTTATTTTTTAATATGCACCCATGAGGCTGTGTGCATTATGTACTTTACCTCAGTCACCCTCCACTGCAAAGTTGGGAAAGCATTTTTTCCTCCTTTTTATAAATGACAACACCAAGGCTCAAAGGAATATTATAATTGGTTGTAGGTCACTCAATTAAGTAAATAGCAGGCAAGATTTAAAAAGCAGGTTTTTCTGACTTTAAAATGATATTTTACTATGCCTGCATTTTGAAAATTTATGCTTGGTTCTGAGCTTTTTGCAGGCAGACAGATCTAATTATTTTGAATGTGTTTCCTTTTTGTGAAACTAGAGCAAGCTAATTTTTTTTACTAGTCTCTGTTCAAAACTGCGTTGAACTATAGTTTAAATATATGTTATTAAGCAACTACACAAAAATTGTCCCATAGTGTAACTTTTTTTGATGCCGTTCGAAGAAAAGAATGCTGGCCATTTGTCCATTAGAATGTTATAATTTAATACAAATTGGAACATCTTTCACTGAGTTGCAAATTTTGAAACACAGCATATATGATTATCTTAACTGTAGAAATTTATCTTTTATAGAAAATTTTTAGTCCTAAAACTTTGAATCTACTTAAGCAGTAGAAAGAGGATGTTCTTTGGGATAAGCATCTGATTCTTAAATTGTGAAACTTTGGATTCTGATATAACATTTTGTATTACTCAAGTGTCTGCTTGGCTCCAGAAATATACGTATAGTACTTTCATATGTGACTTATTCTCTCATATTTATAAATGAATACTTCAAAGGGTGAGAATTTTTTGGCCTGTTTCATTTTCAAGTATAGCATAATGGTATATAAACCAGAAAATGTATATTTATGAAAAAAATCTTTTTGTAAACTCATGAATCATCGTACTGGAAGATTGACTTTAAATATCTACACAATGCAGATACAGTTATTTAATTGTGATTAGGTTAAATTATTTCTTTCCAACTAGAAGTTGAATAGATTTTATGAAACAAATCACTCTACATCAAGTAGTCTTAAGTAGATCTGGAGATTCTTAATAATGTATTCTAGCAATGTGGCTTACATTTGTGATCTTAAAACGATGGTTGTATAAACTGAAAAGCTTTGCAAACCAGGTGACTGATGACATTCACTTCTTATTATGAATTGGCAAATCAATTATTGGAACAAGAACCAAGAATATAGACACACACATACACACACTCACACACACTCACACTTCTACACTCAGACTTTGCCATGCTTTATTGTCCTTTAGGTTTCCAGGGTTTTTCTGTTTTTAGATGTATTCTTGAAAGTTCAGTCTGACTTGTCAAAATCTATTCGTTATTGAAGTCACCATTTAGTGAAATAGCTTTATAGAATTAGATCTACCCAGGGCTTAGGAAACCTGTACTTTCCAAGGCATTTTATGTTCTCTTCCCGTATCTGTGCTGTCTGTGTATGTTATGTAGTCGTGATGGTAATTGTTGCAGTAACAATGTAGTTTATTGTATCCATTCAATTTGAATTTCTAAATGTATATGCTCTCTAAAACAGGCTCTCTCTTATTGTCACAGCCCGCTAGTTGGTGCTCATTTGCCGTGTTTATTGATTTTCGACAAACGTCTAGTAGCCACTTTGACCAATATATGCTCCACTCACATGGACTGGTGGCAGTGCCCTGAACACCTGCAGCCTAATCGTTAGGATACGGTCTTTGTTACAATTTAATGACAATCAAATTTAAGTCAGGAGTGGTAACTAGAGCTTTCCTCAGGAACCACGATTGACTAGAATATTTAAACAGAAGCCTCTTTCTAGCATATTTTATTAATATAAATGTTAGAATTATTGGACTATTCCAGAAGTTAGGTTTAAAATTAAAAATGTTTTGGATAAGGCTTTGTTTTAGTTACTGAAAGTTAAGTGACACTGAATTTCTTGCAAGTTGATGACAGTACTTTCACATAATTGGTCATTGATAATTGAATGGTAGGGTGTCATTTGTGGTGATACTTAAGAATTTAATTTTATAAACCCTTAATATATGAAGGCAAGTGAAAAATTTTGCATTTGGCATCTACCTAAAACCATGACTCTGTAATATTATACCATCAGAAATTTATTAGGCACCTTTTAGTATAGGAAAATATATAGCATGTGAAAAAAGAGATAAATGTGACCAATAATTTTGTTTAAGAATTTTGTAGGCTGGGTTGGTGGTGCACACTTGTGATCCCAGCACTTGGGAGAGTGAAGGAGAAGGATTTCTGCAAGTCTGAGGCCAGCTGAGCTACACAGTGAGTCCAGGGCAGCCTGATCTACAACGGCGAGACCCTGTCTCAAAAACAAATGGAAAAAGAACCAACAGCAGAAACAACAAAAAGAATTTTGCAAAATAATTGTTACTTAAGAGAAAATAAACTAAATTTTCTTAAATTGTCTTTTCAAATAGTGAAACTGACTATGTAATATATATATATATATATATATATATATATATATATAGTGAAAAAACCATGGTGAGACATTTAAAAGATCATGCAAATAAAAAGTAACTTAAAAGAGAGATAGCCAGGGCCATACATAATTTCTTATTCAGTCTATTTGGAGTTTTTGTCTTCCTAGATGTAGTACAGAAAAGAAAGTTAAGGATTATGGAAACACTTCTTGGTGACAATGGGAACTCTTTTGTTTTGAGTCCAGGGAACTTTTATTCCCTGAAAAGTCAGAGGCAGGGTGAGGGATGAGCAGAGACCATGCAGAGGAGCTATTTCTGGTTTAAAGCAATGGTTCTCCAAGTCTTGGGCACCTGTGAGGTTGCAACAGGATGTAAATCAGCCATGTTGCCTTCACTGACAATTCTTTTACAAAAACATGTCAGCTGAACTCTTCTGTGATATAGTTAGTACATTTTGATATTTTCTTATCTTGTCATGGTCCTGGTTTGGAATAACCAGAAGCTGATGCATGAGCCACAGTTTGGCTGACCTAGAGCAGAATTTTTCTCAATTGAAGCACTAATGATATTTTGACCAGCTAGTTCTTTGTTGTGTGAGTGGTCCTGTCTGCATGTTGGTAGAATAGTTAGCAGCATTCTCCAGCCTCTACTTACAATATATCACAAACATTTCTCTAAACACACACACACACACACACGCACGCACACACACGCACATGCACATATGCACACGCACACACACAAATTCCAAAGATTGCAAATTGTCTGTGATTAAGTTCAGGTGGGGCCTAAATTTCCCCAGTTATGAACCATTAACTTGGAACATTTCTTACTACCTGTATGACCTCTCTATTGTTTTAATCCATAAAAAACAATCTATAGATAAATTACCTTATACCAGAAATTATATAGGAATGAATACTTCAGTTTTTCATTTGATGATTACACTGTAATGTAGCATGCTCAACTTCATCATAGCAATTTACAATGTTATAAATATTTCTTTAATTTGTCTTCAGGTGCACACAAAGCTTTTTAACAACCATAGCAGTTCCAGATGTATTACATAAGATGGGTCCAGCATAAAGAGCACTATTTAGCTATCTCTTTCATTATAAAAAGTAACATATAAATCATTCCTATTTACAGAATTTAAATAGAAACGTTAGCTGAGAATGTCTCTATAATGTCATTAATTGAGCAATGAATTGCGAAAAAAGACATATATGCCCGACTAACTGGTCTCTAAATATAAAAGGTATATGCTTGTTTTCTTCTGGCTATTTAGAAATAATAGCACTTTCAGAAATAACAAACTACTATTACTACTTCCTTACATTTAGAGAGTGCTTTGTACATCTCAAAGTACTTTTTGGAGAATTTATTTCCTTCATCTATCATTCGACATCTCTTTCTGTTGTTTGCAGAAGAAAGTTGTGCTCTGGGGAGGTCTTCACACTCTAATGGAACCACAGAGCAGATCTCAGAAACACAGTAGCGCCGGTTATTCCAAGCATAAACCAGGGTGGTGCTCACCCATGTGCCCGCCCTCCAGCATTTCCACTACCACCTGCCTAATGACCATGTTCATGATCCCTGAGAGACAATCATAAAAATATAATCATTTCTGGCTTCACATAGGACATGCATCAGTGTTTTTGGTTGAACTAGTTAAATATTCTATATAAATCTCAAACAAAAGGTCTTAATGGATTGAGTTGACCTTTTATATAGGATTTGATGGTTTGCTCTCTTTCTTGGGGTAAATGTCAAACTTGGAGTTGTCAGGTTTAACACTGCTGAGAAAAAGAATATTATGGAAACTGGAAATTGATTGTAATCTAAATATTCACATCCTTAAAATGTACTAAATTTTATAGTTGAATTGTAAACTTTTATCAAGTTATAATGCATAATATGGAACCACTTTATCAAAATGTGGTTGAAGACAGCACAATTCCGATACTTTTCATAGCTACCAGTTAGCTCTCTCCCTTTCTGCCTCTTTCCTGAATACTGAGTTGCAGGCTAGTCATTTCAAAAAGCTTGTGTGTTGACTAAAAGGTTCTGCCTATAACACACTGAATCGTAACCAAATTAATTTAACCTGAATGGTTGTATTGGGAAGGCAGTTTTCAGAAAAAGTTGATTCTGTCCTCACTTGAGTTCCCCAGTTATCTGTTGTGCTCACCTTATTTCCTATTTGAACATCCCTTTTTCAAACCTTTTTTAGAAAATTAAAACAGTGCTAAATTAAAACAATTGTCAGATTAGAAACAGTGGTTGAAAAAAAATTTGAAACAAAGCAATTTAAATGAGCACCAGAAAATATTAATTACTAACTTTTAATATTGTATGCTTTATGGAGCTGCATAGTATTTGACTTTTGCTAGGGTCATCTTCTTATAGCAGATTCAATTTGTTCTAGAACTTTCGCTCTGCTATGTGGCAGGGAGCAGACTGCTTGTTGTAAGGTGTGTCACACACCTGCTTTCTTTTCTGGGGATTCCCTATGGCTGAACATGCCACTCCCTTGAGAAGCACCAAGAAAACAATACCTTGAATAAATTCTGGAAGAACTATAAATTTAAAAAGCCATAAACTGTGCAGATGGAGCAACAAAGCTGGATATTGTTTTTTAAATCTAAGCTTTTCCCATTTTATTTTTGTTTAAAAACATATCAATGTGCAACATAGCAGTGCATGACACAAAATAGTGCTGCTATGTAAAAGGCAGAAGCTCAGTTGTCTGGGTAAGTTATTTTCCTGTTTTCTTCAGTGAATAATTTTAATAGTGAATATGAAAAAAATTCCAGGCCTTTTTGAAAAGACCAGTACAGTAAATATTTTATCTATTTTTAACATACAATTTTGGATAAGTTCAGATTTTTGTATGTTGATTAAAATTCTGTATATTAACTTGTACTACAATTTTTGCTCAAGTGTCATTTCTTGAAGGAAGCAAGGGATATATATATATATATATATATATTACATATTTCAGAGACTGTTATAAACAAGGCAGGACCCAAATGCTTCTTCTTTATCATTTTGATCAAAATAGGGCCAACAGACTGCAATAGGTGGTCAAATTTCTTACTGCTATCTATCTATGCGAATGGATCTTGATGTGGCACTTGACTTGCATGGATACATGTAGCTGCCTGTGTTAAATCCTTTTCTTCCTTATTATATGGGTATTATGGTTATTTTGGCTCGTATTTTATAGACGAGTCTAAAATCAGTGAAATATCTTGCTCAACAACCAATAGTTAAGAAATACAACCTGAGCTGGTTGAGAGATATGTGTGTGTGTGTGTGTGTGTGTGTGTTCGCGTGCACATGTGTGACATCAAAGCCATGGTGCATCACTAACCATTCTATCTTTCTTTATTCCTCCTAGTGTATAAGAAATTACTAGCATCTGTTAAATGTGTGATCTTAAGTTAAACATTAAGTCAACTATTTAGTAGTCCTTCACCTTTGGGAATTTGGAAAGTCAATAAAAATATCAAATTAATTAATGTACAGAATTATGTGGCATAACCAAACACTTTTAACTAGTTGGTCTTAGATTTATCCCTAAATCATACAATTATGCAACATTTGGAAATGTTTTACCATCCACCAAAGAGAGTTCAATGAGAAAGTCCTGCAGAGTTTTGTACTGGGGCTGAGAGAAAAGAATGACATGTGATCCCCACTTTCAACTTGTCAGCCTATGTGACTGTGTGAGCAGACTTCTTAAATCTCTCCCTCTTTCTCTCTCTCTCTTTCTTTCTCTCTCTCCCTATCTCTCTCTGTCTGTCTCTGTCCATCTCTCTCTCTCTCCATATACCTATAAACACCCAACCTATAGGTTTTATTCTTTGGAGAACTCTAGCACAAGTGACCAAAATAGTAAATTTTTGAAAACATTATCTAGGGGGAAAAGACTATAACTTCAGTGCACGTATGTCATAATATTTAAAAGGTTTTCAAGTAAAAATTCTTCTAAATAAAAACAGGTAACATTGTGTAACTCCCAAGACATAAGAACACTCATACACTAAATGTTCCAGCATCCCAGACAAATATGTATTTTATGGTCATTTTATAGACAAGGAAATTGAGCTAGAGGTCATAAACCTTGCTCAAGGTCTGTTGGTGCCAGGAAATGACAGAATTGAGACTTACACTAAAAAAAGCTAGTGTGAAAAAAATCTCTGTTTTTAACTTTTATACCTCCTTAACTTCTCTTTAACATACTAGTATGATAATTAACATATAATGTTTATATTTGTACAGGCATTTATTTTTTTAAGCACATGTATTTTAACTCATTTAATCCCTATAACAATCCTGTTTTACAGGAGAAGCACACAAATTACATGAGATAAATCCCACAGAGTAACTTCTTTTTTTTTTTTATCATTTTCATCTACCATCATGCACCAAATAAAGGCACTTGAGGCCAGCACTATACTGCAATTTCAAAAATGGTTCTGTGACATTATATTACCTCATGACATCAGAGGAATTTTGTACAATGACAAAATCATCTCAAAGCTACATTTCTTGGAATGTATGCCTCCCACTAAGACACACATGAGTATAAATGAGGTTATATTATAAAGAAAATATGGAGATAGAAAAGAAGCTTATATTTCTTCAAAGATCATTAGAAACTTTACTCTTCCCCTTGTATGATTTTTTTTTAAAAATATGTATACATTGGTATTTGAGAGAGTAAATAAAATCTGGCCTCAAGTATCCAATGTACTTAGTTTCTAAGAACAACTTCTAATCCATTTGTTTGGAAATTTTCTAGTTTTACTTAAAATAAATTTCTCTTATAATACAAATAATATACTTTTGACCAATTATTATTTTGTTTTTTGTTTGTCCAGATAAAACCACATTTAAATTTAGGCCAAAAAGTATGGTTGCTGAAAGCATCATTGAAAAGAAACCAAGAACTTTGCACAGGGACAAGAAGAAAGATGAATTGAGGGCATTTCAGAAAATAGCAGACTCCAACAATTACATGCTGAAGGATACAAAAGGATAAACTTTTCCTGTGAAGAAAAAAGGCCCTGGGTCCCCTGGTTGAGAATGGACCACCTAAAAAACTTGTTTCCCTGGATTCACTTCACTGTGCTCAGCCATCCAGGAAGTCAAAGACGGCTGCAACCACAGACCATAGGGGTCTGACCCCTCTTTCCATTGACATCAGAACTTTGTGTCATTTATGTGATGCTTATTTTACTTATGGGACACAACAGTTGTGGGGTGAAGGGAAATTCAACTCAGATTTTAACTTGGGTCAGGCAAAGAGCTCCTGACAAATGAAATTTTAGAAATAAAGCTGAAGGATTAGCAGTTTCATGAAGAAATTGAAGAGTCACGAATGTGAAGTGTCTACCAAGGAAAGCTATACAGGTAGCAAGAGCCAGCCCAAAAGATACTTTGAGGAATGCAGCCAGCAATGCTATAAGGATGGAATCTTCTAAATCATCTGGAACTCATATTTTACCACCATGTGCCCTGGATACCAGATCTACAAGACCTAATATTTGTCCTTGCTTTGGTCCAATTCTTTTCTATTTCTCATGAATCTCTTTTAGGATGGGAATATTTACCCTGTGCCATTGTTTACCTTGAGATTACATAACTTGATTTTGATTTTTACAGAAGTTCAAAGCTAAGAATTTGCCTTGAATCACAGAAGAAACTCTGACTTAGACTTTTGAAAAATGCTAAGACCATTGAGCCTTTAAGAAAGGGACTATCATGTAGAATAGATGTAACAGGTTAGGTTAGGTAGAGTAACTAACTTGATACTCCGTTTATACGAAGATATGTTTCAGTATCATGTTGATAATGGGTGAAATGTGATCTAAAGACTCGACTACCTCAAATTTATTTGCTTGTCATCCATGCAGGAGATTGATGAGGCAGACTTCTGAGTTTCCTGGTGGGTCAAAGTATGATTTGAGGTATGATTTAAAGGAGAGATCCTTTATCTCTTTCTTTCTTGAACTTTTCCCTGTTCCACTTTCTGGCATGTGCTCTGCTATGACATTTTGTCCTTGAACACAGCCAATCATGAACTGACTCTTTTGAAACAATAAGCTAATTTAAATCTCTCTTCTTTTCAGTTGTGGTATCCTATTTTATGTCCTAGAAGTTGGAAAGATAATAGTTCAAATGAAAAAGATATAGACATAAAATTTGGACAATTAGAGCATATAATTTGAGGGGGAACTAAATCTAAATTTGTCATAAGATTTAATTTTCAGAGAGAGAGAAATCAAAAATTTTTGATTTAGACTTTATTAACTTATACACTGTGTTGATATTTGAAGGATAATAAGTAAGGAAAAAAATAAAATGTATAATTTCAAACCATTAAGAAGAAAGAATAAATATAAAATTTTAAAATAGTTTCAAAAAGAGTAAAGTAGGAAAAAAGCAATACAATTTAATGTGCAAATAAGTAGCTCAAATGTATCAATGATCATAAGAAACACAAAAGGACTATACTTGACATTCAAAGTATAGAAATTATCAGGTTAGAGTAAATATTAGTCATGTGATGCCTATTAGAAATACATCTAAGGCATAAACATAGAAAAAAGATATAGCAGCAAAGTTTAGTCCCTATCCTTGCAATAATGAAAGATGCTGGTATCTCGGTGATACCACTAGCTAAAATATAAGACAAAGAGAATCACTGCTTAGAAAACTTTAAATTTATCATAAAAATATAAAAGTTGTAGATATGTTCATATAAGTGAAAAAGCCTCAAAAGTATAAAGGAAAATAGAGGGAGAAATTTCCAACATACTATAATTGAGGGAAATTTCATCAACTAATTATAAATGTTGAAGGGAAAAATATCACCAAATGCATAGAAATCTTGAGCAGCATAACTGTTGTTTCACCTACTATAGAAATATAGAACTTATCTTGATGTATTTGATTTTTCACATTTGTTGGAATGTGAAAGAATATACAACCTTTTAACCAAAATCAAACAAGTAAACAAACCAGTTACAATATCTAATACTCTGCCACTCCACAAATCAAGGCTGTGAGAGTAGAACTGACACCATATTGTCTAGTCACAGAGCAGTTCAGCTGAAAGTTATTATAAATTATCTGGTATATCCACATATTCAGAAACAAAAATATAAAAAATAAATCAGAGATTTAAAATAATGCAAAGTTTAAACAACCTTAAAACTAATGAAAATGCAAACATCACTTCTAAAATATGGTGGAATCAGAAAAAGTGACATTTCAGAAAGATTTATTGTTTATAAAATATTATACAATAGTAAAGAACACAAATAAAAGTTAATTAAGATATATCATGTATAAGAATTTAATAACCTCAATGATTTTAAACTTTATATATCATAAAAATAAGCTAATAATGATAATGCTAGTGATAATAGTAATAAGAATGAAAATGAAAAAATCAGGCTTAGAGGTGTAGTGAGAAAGGTGGATGGGAAGCAGAAGAGGACTAAAAAAAGAAACAAAATATATTATATAATGGATATATACCCACTCCCCAAGATGAATGTGATCATCATGTACGGCAGACATATACTAATAAAAGAAATCAACAACAACAACCAAAAGGAAAATCAGTAATATGCATGTCCTACTCTAAACACTTCTATAAATAAACCTAAGGGAAAGAGTTGGTAATTTTGGGGATAAAAGACCAGATTCTAATATTTAGAATTGATTTCCTAAAGAACACAAAATTTTGATGAAACTGAAAGAGGAGAGGAGAGAACAATGAGATATAAGTCCTTAGAAATGATAAATAAGTATAAGTGAAGCATCCTTTTAAACCTTTGGACAGCACACACATACCTACTTTCACCACCCTATTGCTTTAAATGTTGCCTTAGGCATGATGGTACAATAAAAATAAATAAATAAAAGCATAAGACTTTGAGAAGCAGAAATAAAAATGTCATCCTCTGAAAATGATTTGGCTGTATACATAAAAAAAAAAACCAAAAGGCTACACAGACAAGCATCTGGGCATGATAGAATTTAGCAAGATTCTTAACCATACAAAAAATCAATTCAATTTCTAGAAGTAATAAACATTTAGAAAAATCAATTTAAAGGAAAACATACCATTTATAATGATAACATAAACCACAAACTGCCTTAAGAATCGTCTTAGTCTATTATTACTGTAACAAAACACTGAGTGATTTAAAATAATAAAATTTTATTTCTCACAGGAGACTGAAATATCCAAGAGGGAGCAGCAGACGGATTTGGTCTCCATTAAGGTCTCCCTCTCTGCTACAAAGATTGTGTCTCACATAGAAAAAGGGCTAAAAGGAACTCAAGGGTGTTTCAGGAACTTTTAAAATCCCATTCATCAAAGTGGAACCTTTATGATTTAGTCACCTCTGAAGAGCCCTACCTCTTCATACTAAAACACGGATTGTTTAGTTTAAATTTATGAATTTGGGGGACACTAATATGCACACCATCATAGGAATTAATCCAACAGATATTCATAAAATTTCTACACAGAAAATATAGAGGGATATTAAAATAGCTTAATAACTATAACTAGGACAAAATAGACTGAGAAGGAACAAGAAATGATATGAGAGGACGATCATGAATAGGAAAAATGAACAATCTTATAAACACCGAGTCTCTTGAAAATGTTTCAATAGAATTCTGATGAAACTTCTAGCAGATGTGTGTGTGTGTGTGTGTGTGTTTGCTAAATTTGACAGACACATTCTAGTACCGATATGAAAGAGCTGAAGAATTTTTATAGCTAGGATACACTTACTGTTTGTGATGTAAGAAAGTAGTTAGGGGATATTTGAATTAGGAGAATTTTCTGATTGCTCAATTATGTCATTATTTACGGCATTATTTTCCAGATATGGCAATGCAAAAATTATTTTCTAAGTATGCAAATGTGACTGTAGTTTTAATTTTTCTGTCTGATCAAACATCAAAAATAAAAAATAAAGTCTAATAAAATAGATATTAGACTTTACTTTTTATTTTTGATGTTTATAAATTGCTATTAATTATAACTGTTAATTTATTACCTGCTATTGTAACTTTTCTCTTTCTTTCTTTCTTTCTTTCTTTCTTTCTTTCTTTCTTTCTTTCTTTCTTTCTTTCTTCTTTTTTCTCCTTCCTTCCTTCCTTCCTTCCTTCCTTCCTTCCTTCCTTCCTTCCTTCCTTCTTTTTGTTTATTTCCTTTAAGAAAGAAAACTTCTGAACCAATTACTCAGTCCAATGACTAGAAACTTACCCATTTAAAAGTATAATTTTTGGAGTAGATTTTGCTGTCAGTCGCTTCCTTAATGCTCCTTGTGCTCTCATCGGGTGAGAGTGAGAGTTTTCCTCTGTGGAACCTGCACTGTTTGTGATCTCATTGAGAACATCAGCTACAAACTGCCACCAGCCTCTACCATGGCTTAAGCTATGAAGCTGTGACTGAAGTCCATTTAATCAGATTTTCTTTGGCAGGAGTCTGAAGCTGAAAAGTGCCATCTAAGGACAGAAAGCTATCATGATGGCAAGCCTCCAAAGAGTTTGTTTATTATTTCTCCTGAATGAAGTTTCAGAATAGGATATGGAACCTGTCTTTTGAAGGCATGGACGCTGTTCTTAGATTTGGTAAAAACTCAATAGCCTTCTAAAAATCAAATTATTTTGTTAGAGTTAGTGTGAATCAGGTTCAATTGTTTGCTTGTTACTACCAAGAATTATAGCAACTACTCTCTCTATTGAATTCAGTTGTCTGTATGATTAATGGCTTGGCTTCACAGAACTGTGATTATCTGAAGTCTAAGTCCAGTTACTGTGCTAACGACATATTATACCCTAAAGAAAACTCCATACTACTGAAAAGTCAACCTGTCCAATTCGAATAAATGAACAACTTTTCAATTTTCTTTAAAAATTTTCTCATAAAATAAGATAAAAGATACCAGAAAAATACACGATTTCTCTGAAAAAAAAAATCTACCTACTTATGCCTTCTTAGTCCATTTCTACTTTGTAGGTAAAAGTTTGAGACATGTTCGGTGAGAGTTCAGACACTTTGGGCCCCATATAGGATTTATTCGTTTATTTTGTCTTATGAGAAACAGATGGGAATAATGGACTGTTGCATGGTCTACTGAAATGAAATTTGGTTCCCTCCTTCCATACATAGACTGCCTGCCTCCAGCAAGGGAGGAGACATGTCAGATCTCAAATGGCACTTGAAAAAAGGCTCTTCATTCGGAAATCATTCTTATTTGTAAGTCTCTGTAAAGCCAAGGGAGAGACTAATTGTAGAAATGTTGAGCAATGCAGCTAGATGACATGAGCATTAACAGTTTTTGCAGGGACCCAATTAATGAGTGATGACAAAATCGAGTGTCTCCTTGCCATTTGTTTGGGGATGGTCATCTGTCTCTTAAGGTTTTAACCAGAAAACAGGTTGACTTTAATTTTTTTCTCTCTGATGTCTGTTTTGGCATCTTGGGTTGACAAAACAATTTAAGAAACCTACTTTGAGTAGAAAATAGACAATGGTATGTTTGGTATATGTGAATAAACACATGATAACAAATCAGGATCTTCACTTGTTAGCTATAAATTCATTTATTTTATCAGCATCCTTCAAGTGTTTCTTCACATTGTTTTAAAAAAGTTACTAAAGATTTGCCTTAAAATCTAGAAATTCTTATTGCACTTTGCATCAGCCATACTTCTAGGCATATATAAAGGAGAAATCAAGTTACTTTGCACTAGAATACAGTTACCAAAGCCAAGCCAATTCCTTTCAGTAAATTTTCAATATAATTAAAAGAACTGTTTGTAGTCTGACTGTTTGAATATTTACTATTTACCCTTTAACTTTGTAACTTGAACAACTACATCCAGGATGACAGCATGTAATTTATGAATTACTGATTTCTTAGTGGGGCTTTTTCTCATTCTCCTTTTTCTTTCTTTCTTTTAGAATTCTGTATTGTTGCTACCCTTTTTTCTGTTTTGTCTTTTTCTCTTCTCTTTAAATAAAATTTTAAAAATGTATAATTGCTATTTTAAAAAAAGAGGAAATAGGAAGCACTATAAAAGATATAGCTGCATGTATGTTTAGGTGTGTGGGATTGATGACCATATTTCTAGGTTCTTGTTGGATTGTTGAACAGATCTGTTTGCACTCTCACTGCTTTAGTGTCCACTTTGTGTGCTTTAATTCTGTAACTTGAATAACTATTTCTAAAAGAACAATATGTAATTTATCAACTAGTGATTTCTTACTGTTTATCTTCTTTTCTTGAAA
>PVLA01013440.1:0-24294 GCA_004027455.1 Hydrochoerus hydrochaeris
TTTCATTTGTATTTGTTGCTGCATCTTCATTCACATATTTTATTCTTAGGTTATAAATCCTCTTGTCATCTTCTAGCCTTTGTATCGTTGCTTCCTGGTTCCTTGTTATTTTTAAGAGATCCTTCCTTTCACGGTCATACTTTGCAAATCTATCTTCAAGTTTTGAAAGTTTGTCTTTAGTTTCTGTTAAAAGGGTTTGACAGGTTTCAATGGAGTTTTTCATTTCCTGATATTCTCTTTGGATCTGTTTCATATATTCTAGATTTTGTTTATATTCTTCATCAAAGGCTTCTCTCCTTTCTCTGGGTTCCTCTATTCTTTCATTTGTGCCTACTTGAGGATTACCCAGGACTTCTTTTATTACTCTTCTTATATCTTGCTTCACCTGAGTTAGAATTTCAGATTTAAATTTGACGATGAGGTCACGGATGTATTTCTTTATTTCCGATGAGGCTGTCTCTGACATTACAGGTTTTCTGCTCTCAACCTCCTCTGCATTTACCTCTGTTGGACTCACTTTCCCTGGTTCCACAGTTGGGGACCTTTTGCTCTTTCTCTGTCTTGTCATGTTTCCGGCCCCCTTCAGAGGGGTGGGTGGTGGAGGTCTCTGGGCCTTTCGTTTTGCTTACAGTTTTTCTGCAGCGCACTTGCTGGGGAAGTACCACCCCCCAGTCCACTACAAATCTGCGAGTTGCACACTGAGAGCTGGCTCCTCCCCCTACGCCAGTCAACCAGTTTATGCTTCATCAAGTTTGTGTGTTCCCTGGGGATGCCACTGACCCAGAAAAGCCTCTTCCCTGGCTATTGGGTTTCAACCAGGGACGTGGCCCTGCCTGAGCAGAACCCACCAATCTGCTTTGGATTAGGAGTCATCAGCGGATGCTGCCTTAGGTTTTGATTCAAGCCAGCCCTGCCCAACTCCAAAATGTCACCCAGCCAGTCCTCCCGATCTGGGGAATCTAGTTCCCATCACTCACCAAAGTTCGTGCGGTTCGACTGGCTGTCTCCACTCCCTGCCTCAGCGCCTCGTCCAGCCGAGGGTCTGGAGCTCACCAACCCCCGTTCTCGGCAGGGCCACGATCTCAGCTGGATCGTGAGTCACCTGACTCTTAAGACGTGTCAGTACAGCGATCGGGGCTTGCCCAGCTCCAGCCCTCTGTCTGTGCTTCCTTTTCTTCTTTTTTTTTTCTTTTTCTTTTTCCTCAGTTTCTTCCTGGGTCGTGAGAATTCCTCTCCTTTTGTCTGGCTTTCTCCATGTTGCCAGATTCCAGCGTCTGAATTGTTTTTATTTTTTTTCCTCAGAGAGACTCTCTTGTGCTGCCACTCAGTCGGCCATCTTGCAGTCTCCTCGCATCACTCGCTTTTAAAGATTGCCCGGATCAGCCCGTGGCGGGCAGGCTCCATTGATCTTGGGCCCGTGACAGTGCAGAAATATCATGGCAAAAGGGTGCAGAGGTGTGGCTTGCTCACCTCCTAGTAACCAGGAATCAGAGAGTCGCTGAGCTTTTAAGGAAAGGTTTTCTTTATTCTGCTATTAGTTTCCATATAATGCATTGGTACATTGGCAAGGTAGTTTTCCAAGAAGTCTGACTTTTGAAAGAAAAACAAAAATCAGTATTTTCTTTCAAAAGTGTTTTTGTACACAGTGTTTTTTATATAAATCCATTAAGGTTTAATATTATGTTTTCTTTCTGATTTAGGAAGAAATAGATAAAATAGTACAGACTACAGAGTCAGTGACTGGTAATATTGAGAGTCTAAAAAACAAAATTGAAATTCTGACACATGATATAGAAGAAGAGGAGGAAAAGGCAAAAGAGGTAATTGTTTAAAAATATATTGCTAGAATTTAGATATGTTTTTTAAAAACTTATTAGTACGTGTTTGCAATGCATAATAATTACATCCATCATGAGTTGGTACATAACACATCTTAATTCTTTATGTCCTTCTCCCCCCTCCGCTCTCCCTCCAGAATTTGGACATACTTTTTAGTGCTTAAATTTAAAAAAAAAAAACAAAAAAAAAACTTTGAAATATAAGATCAGCAAAATCAACCTTTTGAAATAACCTCTAGGTTTGTTTCTATTTAGATGCTTCATCTGGATAGACAAAACGAACTTTCTCTCCCAGAGCTTTCTCAGAACAGTCTAAAAGCACCAATACTTCAGGCAAGTATCTATTTACCATACTGACTGCACCAGTTATGCAGTACATAGATGTAAATCATATCCTGTTTCTTTAAACAACTCTAATTCGAATATAAGCTGTTTGACAAATTCTTTTTCTCCTTTGACTATGTAGATTACCTTTGTCACTTCATGTAGAGCTCTCATCCTTGTCAGTAATTACATTATATTTCACTATATGGATATATCATAATACAATTTGTAAGTTACTAGTGAAGGTAAATAAATTTTGTATTACAGATAATCATGGGGGAATACACATATACATGTAGTTGTCACTGTAGGATACATTTCTGGAAGAAAATTTTGACAATGGTTTTTGTTTATGCTTCTAACAGTAGTATGTAATTCCTTATGAAGTAGCATTATCATATTTGTAGTAAACTATAGTGAGTAATTTATCTTTCTTCAGAAGACCACAATAAATACTATAGTGTAAATGTTTTTAGTAGTGGAATGTCAAAAAGTAATTTAAAATTTTCCTGTCTCTAATCCTTCAATGGAGAGAGGCAAAATTAGTTTTGAAAGAGGAATGGCTGTTTATTGATAATTAGTGAACTCGGGTGATGGATAATCATTATACAGTGCTTTCTAAATAACAAGTGTTTGACATTTTTCATGATAAAATACTAAAAGCTAATTGTACTATCTTACCCACAGAAAGAAATGTTGATGCTTATTCCAAACCAGAATGTTCTTCTGAAAGACTTAGATGTTCTTCATAATTCATCCCAGATGAAGAACTTGGCAGTGTTCATTGAAGAAGCCTATAAGAAACTAAATGCCTCTTAGAGAATTTTTTTAATACTGTTTCCTATTAATTTAATGTTTCTGAATTTGTAAAACTGGTAACCTGCATTGTTACAGAGGCTGAAGCTTCTGTAGGACTTAATGTCTTCTAATATGCACTTTAAAATTGGCCTGCATAGGCCTACCATTAGCATCTAGTGTAGTCTTGAAAACTGTTTTTAGCAATTACAAAACCTAGAAAATCAGTATTTATATTGTTGTACTGCAGTTATTTGCCTAAACCATGAAACAGGAATAGCTATGAACTGATAGTTTGTAGTGACTAACTGGGGCTCATCTGTTAGTTGGCACAGAGGAGTTGATATTGTATATGTGAAATGCTTATGTTTAGTGCTTAAAGAATAAAAACATAAGTGTTTACCATCACTTATTCTTTAGCTAAGAGCTTACATGTTCTGTCTGGTTACAGGAAACCTGAAAAATCCCCAAATGCCTCTACCTTTACCTGACTCCCTAATCTTGGTCAGTAGTTAAGATTCTCTAGATACCTTCAACTTTGAAGGTGGCATTAAGTTTTTGTTGTAAATATTTATTTTCTACTGTCATCAAAGCATACTCTTAAGAAGATTACTAAAAAGGAGCATAAACACATTTATTCCCTAAAAACAAAACCAACCAAAAAAACTGCTTTTTGAAAAAACCCAGTGTGTGAGAATCAGCCACCAAAGGTAATAAGGTACTGAGAGACCAAAGAAGAAGGCAGATATTTAGGATTACCAAAATGCAATTTACTAGATGCAGCAACAAAACAGGCTGATTCTTGCACCTCAGATTTCACAGTAGGAAGAAGGGGATTATGTGCTAAACCAGACAAAGATGGCCCATGGACAGAATGTCTGATAATATGTTTTTATATATAAATAAATTGTTAGGTAAATATATCAAAGATCATTTCTAAGCAACTATTTGTAAAATAAAATAATTGCAATTTATTTTTGTGTTTAATGTAAACTTTTTGTCTGTTTACTTATTTATTATCTTTTTGAGATAAGGTCTCCATATGCAGTTCAGGCTGGCCTTGAACTCACTTTGTAGCCTAGGCTGGTCTCAAACTCACAATGATCCTCCTGGCTTGTCAGTTTATTTAGAAGTTATTGGGCGAGGCATGGTGGCATACATCTGTAATCCCATCACAAGGGAGGCTGAGGCAGAAAGATCACTGAGAGTTCAAGGCCAGATTGGGCTACATAGCAAGAGACCTTGTCTCAAGAATAAAAGAAGTCCATGGCTGGATATTTAGCTCAGTGGCATAAGCGCCTGCCTTGCAAGCATGCGTTTGTGACCCCAGTACCAAAAAAATCCATAATTCTGTTAATGTTCTCTAGGAAGAAACCAGTAGAAACACACCTGTAGTAAGCAAAGTCAGTTTTATCCTTATCATAATGAGGAAAACCACATGTCAAGGGGATTCTGGAACAGCTCTATAAAAGCATCAAAAGCGGTATCCTCAGGAAATGGTAAGAAAGAGCATTAATGAGTTTTAAGGGGAAAAAGACTTCAAGGAAGGAACTATAGCAAAGAGACTAAAATAGATAGTTTCTACAAAATACTTTAAAAACTCTTCACTGGGAACTTAAAATCTCATTTTAGAATGTGTAATAGTTCACCAGTTGTGTCAGCTTGAGTAAGAAAGGCCCAACTAAATTGCATCAGCATAGTCTGGGTGTGGCTGAAGGGATTTACTGCCCTTTCCTAGTGACCAAATGCCCATGGTAGAAATTGAAATTCTCAAAACATGTTTTGGTGTAAAGGATATAATGTATAAAAACTTAGCATAAAGATAGTATTCTAAATGAAATGCAGAAAAATATATATCCTTCAATAATTAGTCTTGAGGAAATGGTTAATTTTACTATTGGCAAGGGAATCCTTAATATTCCTACTTTATGCCCAAATAGTCTATGTAAATAGCAGGAACTAGAGGAAATTATAAATGAACTTGACACATTTTAGTGTAGCAGAACTGCTGTATTCATTTAAGCAAACAAAAATATAAAAAAAATAAAGATTGTGGGGCTGGAGATTTGTTCAGCAGCATAAGTGCCTGCCTAGCAAGCACAAGGTCATGAGTTCAATCCCTGGTACCAAAAAATAAAATAAAGATTGTATATAACTTTGAACTTTTTGAAACAAGATTTTAAAAGAAGTCAAAAACAACAGAAAAATATATAAAAAGCAATCTATTAATAAAAGAGTTCTAAAATAGGGCCAGGGATATAGCTCAGCAGCACAAGTGCCTGCCTGGCAAGTATGAGGTGGTGAGTTTGATCCCTGGTACCAAAAAAAAAAGTTCTAAAATATCACTGGTAAGACAATTAAAACACAAATAGACAATAGGTATTTGAAAGGTGTTCAACCTTGTAATCACTTAAATGCAAATTAAAATAGTAAGATGTTTTTACCTATCAGATTGGCAAAGATTTTTTTAAAAGCTGAAGGGAAAATTGCTGACCATACTAGAAAATGATCAACCAGTAAATCTGCTGAGGGAACATAATTTAGTACAACTTTTTTTTTTTTTTTTTTAATCTTGAGTCCTTTCTTTGTCCTCTCAGGTGGGCTTGTCTTTAACAAATAGGCTTTGTTTAATTTGAGACACCTGCACTGGGACCTAAAATTAACAGATTTACTTTTATTTGGTTGGATAGTATTTCTTGGCATTCTGTATTTACCAAAAACATTCGATTGCACCTGTCAAAATTAGTATTTGAATTGTTCCTGGCTCACTATCTAAGCATGTCTAAATCCTCTCATGTTTCATTCATTGTCAGGAAATATTCAGCTTTGAGAAAAATAAAGAAACCAAAAGCAGGGAGAAATTCATATTTCTCTGTTGTGTTTAGCATCTCTAAAACAGCTAAGCCATTTTTTATGTTCTATTTTATCCTAGAGTTACAGCTATTGAATATTTTTCTTCAGTACTAAATCACCATAGAACCACAGTTTGCTTAGGTATTTGGCCTCATTAAAGTAGCCTCTGCTTGTTACAGGGCTGTGGGTTTGCTGTACCACAGATTACTCATAGTGTTAACCTTGGATAAAGGGAATGATGAAGGAAGATATTTTCCAGATTCAATAAAAGCATTATAGAATACAATTTTTAATGAAGTTACTCATTTTTACACTAGTAGAAACAAATGTATCTTAGCCAATTGCACCACATTGTCATTCCTTAGGAATTCTTTAAAATAATAATGCAAATTTTCAAACAGGGCAAGAGAGCTATATGACAATAATAACAGTGATAAAAATGAGCAGCAATGATTGTGTGTTTGCTTTGTGTCAGGCACTTTTGTGAGCCTGTTACATGCATACATGTATTTATACCAATGTTTGTCTTAACCCTTGGGAACTGAGCCACAGCTTCTTGCCTGTCTTAAGATCACACAATTAGGAAGTGACAGAACTATAAAGTGAAGAGCTGGGGGGGATATATCTCAGCAGCACAGCGCCTGCCTGGCAAGCACAAGGTCCTGAGTTCCATTTCCAGTGCCAAAAAAAACTAGGAAGTGAAGAAAGAATTGGCATTTTAACTTCTTAGAAATTTTCTGTTAAGCTACAAATACAAGAGGCTTCTTAATGAGCAAATCCTGTTAAAACTACTTGTAAATGCATGTATTTTTCTGGGTACAAGGGTAGCATATATTACGGATTTGTTGATTTGAATTTACAAAAGAAAATCCCATTAAATCTGACATTGACAACCATGTTACTACCCTTCCCTTTTTCTTTCATTTTAATTTCAGAGTTGAAATTCATTTTTGCTTGGGAGATATCGCAAATTTAACTACTTTCAACCAATGCAGTTTTCCTGACAAAATAGGTTTTTGCCTTTTTGGTTATTTTTCCTTAGGCAAAAAGCAACCCTTCAATTAGTTCTAATGCTTTATAGAAAAAAAAGAATTTTGAAAAAGGGTGGAAGTTTTTTTTTTATATATGCACTTGGAAACAAGGTATAACCTAAATTTGAAGAAATCTTAATCTTTGACTTCATAAATAACTTGAGCCCCTGATTTTTTTTCAAGTTTTCCCTAAAATACTATACTGTACTTAATCTCTAAAAGAGCTTCTGTTCACTTTTTAAAGTGTTTTTTTTTTTTTTTTTTTTTTTTTTTGTACCAGGGATTGAATTCATGACCTTGTGCTTGCTAGGCAGGTGCCTAAGCCACTGAGCTAGATCCCCAGCTTTTTAAAAGTATTTTTCTCCATTTATATTTTGAAGACTGTATTCATATAGAATCCATAGGGCTACAAACAGGTATAGGTTGCCCTTTGTAACATCTCTTTAAAAAATGTATCAATATACCAGGATGAAAAATACTTACTTTGACACATGGTAGTTGACATCTAAAATAATTTTTCCAGACTTCCAACCTTCAACTGCCCATTGCATTACTTAACCCCATGTTTTCTAGTTAAAAAAAAAAAGTCCTCACCATTTTATAAAACATAAAGGTAGGAAAGAGCATCCTCCCATGTCACATGCAAAATAAAACACTCTCCATAGGCACTTTAGCAATTTATAGGGCTTAATATTCCAAGACTCAGTGGTGTGCTGTGTGCTGAGATACCCTCAGAACTACTTACATGGTGAAAGTGCTACCATTTGAGGGAAAAAAACAATAATTTTTTAAAAGAATTTGGTAAAGAAATTAATACTCTCAAAATTACTGTCAGTTCTACTAATATTCTCTTTAGAGCCTTTACATCCCTGGAAATTTAGGGCAGCAAAATCAATTTTCTTCAGTATAGGTAAAAATACCTAAGAGATCAGTAGCTCTATAGCATTTTCTTGTTGTATCCTATTTGCCAGTGTCCCATTCTTTTTGTATTCCTTTGCACGATATCCTGATGAAGATATAGGTTTTATGTCTAAAAGATCGTCATCTCCAAATCAAAATTACTATTCATTGGCTTTTACACCATAAGACTAAGTGCATAGAAAGGCAAAGGTAAAATGAAAAAAAAACCTGTGTTGTATTTCAGATGATTTTCACCTTACAGAAATCACAAGCCCCTCCCTTTTTAAGGGTGTGATTCCTTTTTTCTCCCTCCTCTTTCCACTGCAGACTAATTGGGGAGGTACCTAGCAGTATAAATTTACTATTTACACAAAAGGAGTTAGTAGAGTAGTAATGAACAGCAACAACATCTCAGTCTCAGGCTGAACTCTCAACAACAGGTAAATATTTCTCATTACCATAATAAATTCCAAATGGTCAGTTTATAATTCTACTAATATATATTTCTTTCAAAGAAAATAGAAAAAAGGTAAAAGTCATTTGATATAGAATCATAATTAGTGTTAGAGAAAAGGATATATTTTTGTTTTATTGGTATATTTTTGGTTTCCTTTTTAAATTTTGATATGAAGAACATATTTGCATTATAATATGAGCACAATTAGAGCAACAAAGAAGAGATTAATCTTGAAACAAAAAACCTGTAATACAAAAAATAATTGCTAGCATTGGATTGCAAATGCTTAAAAAGAAATGTTCTTTCCTCATTAAAAAAAAGTCCACCATTGTATTTTAAATGGTATGTTATACTATGAAAACAGATCTTATATTTTGTTTATAAGATTAAAAGTTTTGCAAGAGAGACATGCTGTCATTGCATGTTTAATGTTAATCAATAAAATATTTTTAAGTTTACTGATGAATCATCAAATGTTCCAAAGAAATTTAAGTTCCTAAAACTTACACGAGTACAATTCATTTCCTTGAGGAGACTTTCTGTTTGTAAGTCTGCTGTTGATAATTCAGTTAAAGGAGTTACAAACCTTTGCCTCTCTATTCTGAAACATATATTATATATGGGGAGCTTATAATTGAGGATAAGACATTCTGATTGATCTTTTATCTTTCAGGGTTAGCAGTTGTTATTGTGACCTTTTGAACAATTCAAAAATGTGTAAAAATGTTTTCTTGTGAGAATTTCTACATTTCATTTTGTGCCATTTAATAAAACAAATCTTTGTATTCAATGCAAGATAACTATGAAATTCTGCTGCTTAGTAAGTGGTTATTTTTAAATGTTACATGTAAACTACATGTAAATTATGATGTCTTCTCAGTCTCTGACTTTAATTTGTTACCCTGAATACTTTGTAATTTGTAAGGACTGAGTTTAGAAAAGTAGTTAAAAACTTGATCAAGGAGGATTTGGAAATAAGAGCTTTAGAGAGAGCATTAATGGAAAACAAGAGATCAGTAGCTCTATGCTAGAATGCTAGAAAAAAATAGCATAAGGATAAGGACATGGTACATTAAACAATGCAATTAATCAGATTTGTTTCTCTCTGTTAGCTACTAGAATATTTACAAGTATGGGTGCTTACCTCCTGCAAGTACAGTCAATTCTCATTATTTATATAGTTACAGTATTACAGTAGTTATGTTCAATAAAGTCACATTCAACACTGGCTTAACCAATGCTAGAACATTGTTCTTGGTGGAAATAGGAAGCTAAGTTCCTACAAACATCTAGTTTCATCAGAAGATAATATATAACTTTGTTTTATGAGGTTTTTTTGCTTAAAGGGATATTATTTTATATATATTGTTGATTTGTTATCATTGAAATCCCAGTGAACATTATAACTAATGCCTGATTCAGATTTACCTCACACACATGTAATTTCTACTTATTGCATTATCACAGCCTTTGACACTATGCCATTTTGAACAGCAAGATCACTAATGATAATAATAATAATATTTTTTAAAGGTGCCAAATAGACCATAAAAAGGACATTTGTTTATAGCATGAGAGCTGAAACAAAGCAGAGTATGTCATGCCCTGTTCAGCCTTAGCTGGAAATGTTTGTGTGGACAAAGTATTTTACTGTTCCATCCCTTCTGCAAATGACTGCAAAAGTACAGTAGTGGATTGATTTGTGGGTTACAAGTCAATTTTAATGACAAAGTTTTCAATTCTGGAATCTATGAGTAAGGAAGATCAACTATACAAACTGTTCCATATACTTTGGATGATACCTTCACTCTTAACTGTATTCTTTTCCTACTTCTTTTTCCCTTTGTCTAAATTTTTTAACTTAAACTGATTTTTTCTTTATATTTTATTTATTTTAAAAATGATTTTGAGCTGGGCATGGTGGCACATGCTTGTGATCTTGGCACTTAGAAGACTGAGGCAGGAAGATCATTTTTGTAAATTTGAACCCAGCCTGGACTACAAAGTGAGCTCAAAGCCAACCTGAACTGCATAGTGAAACCTTGTCTCAAAAAAAAGAAAAACAAAAAAAAAATGGTTTTATGTATTTTAAAAAATAAACCAAGCCAGGCATGGTAGCACACTCCTGTAATCCCAGCACTTGGGAGGCTGAGGCAGGTGCGGATCATTGCAAGTTTGAGACCAGCCTGGGCTACAAGATGAGCCCAAAGTCAGCTGAGACCCTGTCTCAAAAAGACAAAAACAAAACAACAAAACAAACCAACAACAAAAAACAACTGGATAATAAGTTAGCAAATAATAAATACTTGTCATTACTACTCTGCATTAGCTCTTTTGCTAAATATTAGGGGCATAATAATATCTCCAAACACTGAAACTTATTAGGAGATTTATGATCAACTGCCCTTTGAGATCATTTCATTTCCCATCAACAGATATGGAGTTATAATAAATGTGCTTAGCATAAATATCTATTAAAAGGTTAGAATTTTGAGAAATAACACAAATGAGCAAACATTTGAGAAGATGCAAGGGTGAAGAGATGGTGTGTGCTGCCTGGCTGTTGATGTCTCTTTTGATTCCTGTAGAGAACTTGGACATCTCAAATCCACCAGCCCGTGAACTACAGCCCACAGGACTATTCATATGCTTCTTAAAAGTTCATGCTCATGTAAATCTCACGATAGAGTTCTGCAGTGAATTTTAGGTAGGTCACACACACAAAAAAAACCTTGGCTACCTTATAGTCACACAGGTATGCCACAAAACACGTAAGTTTATGTAAGAAGTATGTCATAAAAGAACAATTCTACCTCTCCCAAAATCCCAGAAACACTACCTTCTCATTTCTCAATGAGGTATCTTTGCCATCCTAGTGCCTAAGGTGGAGATGAATAAGCTATTACTACATTGACTCTAAGAAAAAGTTTTTCTCTTTAATTCAATCAAACCCTGACTAAAATTAGGAAAAAAGATTTTTCTGGAACAAAGCAGGGGAGGTGGAGCCCCAAATCTTGAAGATGTAACTGCATGAGAACAGATAAGGTTACATATCTTATATTTAGGTCCAATCTTATCTGGTTAAATGACCCTCAGCCTTTGCCCATGTGTGATCCTTCATCTTTCATGTAGCCATTTCTTTCCACTTTTCCTTAAAACCGTTTGAACCATGCAGGTTTTCCTCCAGACTTTGTCCCATGTTCTGGAAAAGAAGTTTCCTTGCCCCAAGACTCTTACCTTGAGCTTCTTGCTATCCATTCCACAACTATGTAGAAAGTCCTCACTCTGCACCAGGCCCTGTGGCGCATGCTCTGGATACAGTGGAGCACAAAGGACCAAGAGGGCTCTTACCTTCATGCAGCTGACATAGACTTAAGTCAGAGAAAACACAAATAAATGTACAATTACAGTGACAAGTGTCCTGAAGGATGGTTTCGCATAACTTTAATGTCTGTAATGGGTTTTTGTCAGTGTAGTCTCATTTGTGCAGAATTAGATCAACGCTCTCCATTTCTGTCAGTTCTCCAGTTAACCTATCCCAGTGCCTCCCTATTTTCCTCTTTCCCTCTTTAGAGTGAACAATGGTAGTCAAAATCACACCCAATGATAACAGATCTATAACCTCCTCAGTAAGTAGACTGTTAACAGGCAAAAATTAGGTGTATACCTTTGAATTTCTTTTTTCTCTTTCATGGTAACAGGGATTGAATGTAGGTGACTCGCACTGAGCTACATTCTGGACTTTAAAATTTTTTTTTCTTATGAGACAGGGTCTTGAGTGGGCTCATATTTGCAATCCCCCTGCTTCAGCCTTTCCAAGTTTCTAATTAAGGGTGGAACCACACAACTCTGGAGAAGATGCTGGTGTTGAACTGTTCTACCAAATTACTGGCACTGGAGAAAATACTGAAGAGTCACTTTCCTGAATCACTTAAGGTACTATAACAATGAGAATTTAATTTCTTTGTTGTGTTGATCTGTAAAATAATGTAAGGCTCGTGACTGTTTCCCATTTTTTTCTAATGACAGCTCTCTGGGAACATTTATTAAACATATTTTCTCAGTTCTCTCCTGCTAGAGACTGACTTAATGGATTGTGGCTAAAACTTGGGATTGTTTTTGATGACTCCTAGGGAACGTTAGGTAATGTTGAGCTACATTATTGTTAATAAATTTAAGTTGCAAAATGTTTTAAATAACAGAAGGGTATGGTTTGGATGGCAGTAAAGTTAGGAATATCACCTAGGATGAACTCAAGTCTAAGCAAAAGTTGTTATAAATTTTTTCAGTGGTTTTGTCGGCCAGCAAGGCATTGATCTAAAATCCAGCAGGGCATGTGGATAACTCAGTGCCATCATGGAAGATATCATTCATCAAAGACTGCAATATGGCTTGTTTAAGGAGACACGACTGGGAGAAAAGCAACGCAGTTGCCACTTGAACAGAAACATCTACAACTGGTTTTCAAATATGAATAGAGTGCAGATCATTCAGGAGAGAATCAATCAAGTTTTGAGGTTGTACCCCAGAGTCTAACATATTAACACCCCAGATAATCCTTCTGAATATTAACATTTGAGAAAAAATAATTCAGAGTTGACTAGCACATTCTACTGTGTTGATTAAACCTGATCATCTTATTGATTGTGTATAAGCTGTAAGAAGAGGAATTTGGCTAATAATTTGGGGTTATGTGGCTATAAAAGTATTGTGTAGACAGTCTGGTCCAACTTTTCTCATTCTGAATGCTGCTACTGGGGTGAATTAATGGGATGAAATGGTAGGCTTCTTTGCTTTAAAAATAGGTCTAACTCTTCTTTAAAAGGGAACTTAAAAAAAATTCAGAGACTGTCACGGAGTCATAAAAGATGTTAGGGATTTTAAAAGTTAAAGAAAATATAGTTTTTTTGGTTCATTTTACCTCTATTCTTTGGAGCTTATGTCTGAAATTTATATGCTCAGTTTAGTGCTTAAGTGACTATCCTTCCAAATTTCCTTTATGAGACTTAATTGCTAATTTGTTCAGCAACTGTACTTCTGGGCAGTCACCTCCTGCTCTGCAAGACTCAACACTCACTTTAAAGGAACAGCTGTTGGAAGTTGGCTGTTTACCAAGGCCAAATCTTTTAGTTGTTCCAAGTCTTAAAAACAAGTTATTTCTCTCTTAGAATGTGAATATCGAAAGGTTTTTTCCTTTCAATCTCTGGAATATCATAGTTATATTTAGGCTACATCCTTGAATAAGGATATTTCTATTTATAAGCTCCATCATATTAAACTTCACTCTGTAGAAGATGAGAAGCCATAGAATTTAATGATTAGCATAATGAGCATGACTCTTCCAAGTTGTTTTTGTTTTTATTGTTGTTGTTGTTGTTGTTATTGTTGTTGTTTTTGGTACCGGGGATCGAATGCACGACCTCACACTTGCCAGGCAGGCACTTATGCCACTGAGGTAAATCCCCAGCCCCCAAGTTGCTTTTAATTTTAGATTTACACTAAGGGTGTTCCATGTCACATAGTAACATAAACCAGACTCAATCTGGAAAGACACATTCTATGAGAATATTTGAGTGAAGTCCCAGATTGGCTGAAACAGGAGAAAAATGTTAGACCAAAGAAAGATGAGTGATTTGGATTAAGACAGTGACTAAGGAGGCAAAATATAGTTTCTGTGCCCTTAGAACTTAGTTTTTATTGAAATCTAGCACATCCTATAAAGTGCATGCAGTGTAATTTTATAGCTTTCAAATTTTCACACAACAAAATCTCATTTAGTAGCCACTGTTGAAGAGAAGGAACATTATTTAGGGTGCAGCCTCTTTCCAACCCCAGCGCTCCTTTCCAGTCACTTCCTGTCCCCACTTCCAAAGCCATCACTTAGTTTTGGCTGTTTTTTAATGTAGTATAAGTTGAACCACACAGTGTCTTTTTGTATCTAGCTTCTTTTACTTAGCTTCTTTTGTGAGATTTATAGTGATTCTATGTGTAGTTGTGATCTATTCATTTAATTGCTGTTTTGTAACCTATAGTATGAATATGCCACAATTTATTCAGTCATTCCATTATTGATGGACACTTATTTTTTTTTTTTTTAAATCGGTACCGGGGATCGAACTCACCACAGCGCGCTATGACAGCGCACTTGCAAGGCAGGCGCTTATGCCACTGAGCTAAACCCCCAGCCCCGCACTTATGTTGTTTTGCCCTCAAGAGACACATAATTGTTATTCAGGAATAATTGCATTTCACAGATTCTTTTCAGATAGTGAGCTCTAAATCCATGCATCAGTTTCTCATTCAAATATTTATTGCTAACCTATGTGTCAAGTATTTACCTAGAAAGCCTGTCAGTTTAGTATCCATCACTATTATGCTGTTTTTAAAAAACTAGCTTTAGAGAAAGTTTTCATTGGACTTTAATAGGCTTTTAGCAGTTTTTTTGTTTGTTTGTTTTTTAATGGTACTGGGGATTGAACTCATGACCTCGCATTTGCCAAGCAGGCACTTACGCCACTGAACTAAACCCCCAGTTTTTAGAAGCACTGATAGAGTAACAGTAAAATAATATATGTATATGTGTATGTGCATTGTATATATGTATAAGAACAGATTTAGAACCCATTCACTCCTGTGTGTGTCTATGAAGAAGAAGAAGAAGAAGAAGAAGAAGAAGAAGAAGAAGAAGAAGAAGAAGAAGAAGAAGAAGAAGAAGAAGTGGAGGAGGAGGAGGAGGAAAGTGATATACAACTGTAATGTCTAGCAGTGTGATTGGCTCATCTCTTTGGGTTCTCTTTGCAGGTTTATGGAGCAGTGATGAACATAAACCGTGGGAATCCCTTTCAAAAGGAAGTCATATTGGATTCATGGCCAGACTTCAAAGCTGTCATCACCCGGCGACAGAGAGAGGTACAGTTTTGGAAGGCAAATAAATGAGAATAAAAACTGGCATCAACTAGAAAGATTAGGTAAAGTAAACACTATAACCACAATAATCATATATTTCACCATTAGTTTCTACTGTGACTGGCTTCAGTGTCAGGCATATCACAGACCTCTAGTCCAAAAGTGTTTCTTCAGTGCTTCCTAATCTCTAGAAGTATGCAGCACACCTGGCTAATGTGAACCTACTAGCTTTTCCAGTGGGTGGATGATTCTTTATGATTGATGACTTCATGTAGGTAAAGATGAAGAAGACACTTAGTTCCATTCTGCCTCTGAGACCAAAAAGAAGCTCATCATCAAAGATATGGTGCCTTCCTAAAACTCTCCATTATGAAGATTCTGAGAGCTTCGATTCTTTGAGGAGGATTCATTTAGTTTTACTGTCTCTTCCTTCATCCATCCATCCATCCATCCATCCATCTCTCCACACAAACATTTAGATATTTGTATGTATGTTTGGAGCTAAAAATTTAATCTAGGGCCTTGTGTATGCTAGGTAAGCATTCTGCCACTGAGCTACAGCACCACAACCCCTTAGTCTCACTTTATTGCCCAAAATAACCTCAGACTCTTGCGTTTAAGGAATCCTTTTGACTCATCCTCCCAAGAGCTTCCCTCATCTGGGACCACCAGTAGGTGACATCACACAGAGCCTTTTTATATTTTTATAAATAAATAAATTCCTAGGAGAATTTGAAATAAATGCCTTAAAACTTTCCTAATCCTAAAAGAAAAACAAACAAACAAACAAAAGTCAAGAAGTTTTTACTCTTCTCTCTACAGCATAATAGCATCATTCTCACATCATTGTTTTTAAGTGACTGATTTTGGTAATGAGAAACTAGCTGAACATGCCCAGCTAATGATACTTAATCTCACTGGGATTTGGGTTATCTGGAGGGTATGTTTCAGTGACTGTGTCTTCTGTTCTAGGCTGAGGCAGATGATCTTGACCACTACACTAACGCCTATGCTGTGTTCTACAAGGATGTCAGGGCTTTCCACCAGCTACTGGAAGAACCTGGTGTTATTAATTGGGACCAAGTTTTTCAAATACAAGGTGAGGTTAGATGTAAGATACACACTATGTGGTCACTTTTCCTCTTTTTATTGTGTATATCTGATATATATATATATATATATATATATATATATATATATATATATATGAAGTTCATATATATATGAATTTCATATATATACATATATATATGAATTTCATATATATACATATATATATGAAATTCATATATATACATATATATATGAATTTCATATATATATATGAATTTCATATATATATGAGATATGTACATGTGCACAAACATATATAGTACATTTTATGTTTTTACCATTTTTTATTTGAATGCTGTGCAAACAGCTTTGATTAGTACTGCCTATTTTTGCCTCACAAAAAAACTTTTGAATTACTTGGGTGTAAATCATTTTTATAAAGTGCAATGCTAGTCATAGTACCTGTAATTTTAGCAGTATTGACTTTCTTGATTTTTCTGAGGCTTAAGTCCCTGAGATAAGAGATAATGCTCAGACATTATAGTCTATTCCATATGCCTCCCCACATATTTTTCAAGAGAAAGTCTCAAGGCCCTGTCAAGAAGTGGCTCACAAGAGGAAAAAAAACCAAGTCATTAGACATAGATGAAAGAAAGAAAGACAGTTTCCAGGGGATTTAATCAATAAAGAGTCAGATTGGAAGGAATGAAGGTGGGGATTTGGAAATAGGAGTCATGCTATTACTTCTCCTAAGGGTACTTGACCTCTAAACATTCTCTCAGCCCTTTAAGAAAGTTTTTTTTAGATTGGGTCTCACTAAGTTTCTCAGACTGGCCTCAAGCTTGACATCCTCCTGCCTGCACCTCCAAGAAGCTGAAATTACAGGTGTTCACCACCAGACCAGGCAGGACCATACCATTTTTGTCTACCACCATGAGGCAGTTCCTAGAACAGTGCTTTATATACAACAAATACTGAATAAGATTTATAAGTGATGCGTTATAGCTATGATGAGTGGGAGCTGGGAGAGCTAAGTTCAATGGAAACTCACTGTCTTAGTTGCTTTTCTCATTGCTGCGACACAGTGCATGACACCTACAAGTGAAAGGAAGAAAGGTTTATTTCAGCTCACAGTTTGTAGAGATTGCAGTCCACAGTCAGCTGGTTCCAAGTCATGGCAGCATGCCAGAGGGGCAACACAGAGGAGAAACAGTCCACCCCAAGGCAGAAGCAAGCCTGCCTTTCCCTTTTATCTCAAACAGGTTATAAACCTTTTGGGTGGTGCCACCCCTACCTAGGGTGAGCTTCTGTCTCCAGTAAATTCATCCATCCACACCCAGAACCATGCTAATTCCAATTAGTGGGCTAATTTAATGCCATACATCCTTAAACCTAGTATAATACACCCTAGATCCAGCCAGCTCCAAAAAAGCCCCACCTATGAGTGCATGGGACTTTGGGTGACTATCTAGATACAAGCCATAGCACTAACATCAAATTTATATCTTGAATACTGTAATGAGCATTTTGGCAACAGGCCAAAGAGAAAATTTAAAGTTGGGTTTGTCACACCAAACATTCAAACTCATGTAGACTTTATAGCATAGACTTTATGAGCTATAAAATGTTGTCTCTTCAAGGAATTTAAGACCAATCTGAAGAGTGAAAAAAATTAAAAATTCACACAAAATTTTAGTTTCCCATAGAATATTTCCAACAGAAATTTCCATGAAAAATCATGACAGGTGAAGCCAGATGTGGAGGTGCATGCCTATAATCTCAGCACTCAGGAAGCTGAGGCAAGAGGATCACTGTGAGTTTGAGGCCAGTTTGTGCTACATAGTGAGCTCAAGACCAGCCTGAACTACATAGGAAGACTGTCTCAAAAAAAAATACATAAATAAAAAATAAACATGATAGGTAATCACAACATGATAGATATGTGCAACATAATGGGGATTGGCTGGAAAAATTCCACAAAAATTTGAAAAGCACATAGATAATTAATTCTAATAATTTATAGATAAATATATAATGGTAAGGATAAGAAAGATAGCAAGCTGGTGATGCTGATGATACTCAGTATGAAAGTACTATGACATTTCATTTTTCAAATAAAATGCTCTTCTTTTTATCTTTCTTTACACAGGGCTTCAGAGTGAATTATATGATGTTACCAAAGCTGTCGCCAATTCAAAGCAGTTGGATATAAAGCTGTCTTCCTTCAAGGCTGTTCATTTTTCTCCTGTTTCATCTCTGCCAGACACCAGTTTCCTGTATGTAAACCATGCTCTGCATTGGGACAGGAGTTAATGCTGTAGAAGCCCAGACAGCAGTAACTGTAGTACATGTCATTAAGGAATATTTTGGCAGCTTGGATTTAGGCTATTAAACTGTGTGTGTGTTTACTCTTCTCCTCCCTATATTTCACTGCGCAAAATTTCCCTGAAAAGTAAATCAGTGTCTTTTTCCATAGTTATAAATCAGCTCAGAGCACCTGTGTTTTCATGATATACATGAAAAATTATTCACTGGTATGTTGTTCCCCAAAATAATTTTAAGTAATCGTTATGGTCTGAATCCAAAGTTCTTATTTTTTGTTGTTGTCATTTAAGGTTAGGGTCATACCATTGACTTATGTTAAGGACACTAAGCATTTTAAATATATTATCCCCTTAATCCTTTCCAGATCCTTATAAAGTAGGACTATTATTGCATTTTGAATAGACTTGAAGTAACACAGAAAAGAAAGTGTTAGAGCCAGGAAATAATATGAAACCTGACTCTAAAAAGCAATCTTGAGAACATGTTGTGAATTGTATCTGCATTCACTCTTTTCTCTTACTTTGGAGTTCTTGCTCTATCATTTACTCAATGCGTTCTCCTCAGTGTAACCTGTTGGAGCAATAATTTCTTCTTTTGTTTTGTTTTTTTGGTACCGGGGATTGAACTCAAGACTGTGTGCTTGCAAGGCAGGTGCTTATGCTGCTGAGCTAAATCCCCAGCCCTAATTTCTTCTTAAGAATGAAAATATATCTTTGTCTTAGTTACTTTCTCAGGTATTATGTCTCAAGACGTAACACCTGACACCCACAACTCTAAGGAGAAAGGCTTCATTTTGGCTCACAGTTTGTAGTCTTTTGGCTTTAAGGCAGAGCAGCACAGCAGGGGAGAAACACCTCTTGCTTGGTGGTGGGAAACAGCCAGTAATCAGGGGAGTAGGGAGAGTGATACTCTTCCAAGCCACACCCCCAGTGACCCACCTCTTCCAACCAGGCTTCACCCCACAACATCATGTTCTTCTGTAATCTCATCTGTGGGCTAATCCATTAATCCTGTCACACCCCCATGATCCATTTGTTCACAAAATCCCACCCCCACCACGAGTACATGAAGCTTGTGGGGATGTCTAGGTATAAACTATAACTATCTTCATCCATTATTTCATTAGAAAATAAAACAATATGCTTGAAAAGCACTCATCTCAGTAAATGTTAGTTTTCTTCACTTTTATGAAGAAATTGTTGAGCAGAAAACAAAATCTAACAAATAGCCGCTTTAAGTCATGAGAAAGCAACTGGACTTTCTTTTTTTTTTTTTTAAACTGAGCTAACCACTAAAATGTGAGATACTGCTCTCTACACTGGGCTCTTTTCTGTCTTATAAGAAATGTCTATTTAGGTCCCCCGCCATTTTTAATTGGAGTTATTTAGGTTTTATGCTACTGATATTTTTTGATTAATTTATAATCTGGATAACCTATCAGAAATATAGTCTGCAAATATTTTCACTATTTTCTCTATTCTTTTGTTTCTTTGACTATACAGAAGTTTTTTTAGTTGTCATAATTCCATTTTGCTTTTGTTCCCTGGGCTTTTGAAGACTTCTCCAAAAAATTCTTGCCCATTTCAGCTTCATGGAATTTATCTCCTATATCTTCTTCTAGTAGTGACATTTTATCTTTTACCTTTAACATATAAATTATTATCCAAATTTGTACACATTGTTTTGAATACTCTTGCTCAGAGGCCTATTCAAAGTGTCTAACAAAACTCTCTCTGAAGGACTTGCTTTGATGTTTTTATTTGTAACAATATTTTTCCTTAAGGTTTCCTTCTTGCTTCAAAGTTCATTTTAAAAACCAAAAATCCTATGAAGCCAGTTCCTCTTCTTCTTCTTCTTTTTTTTTTTTTTGGTACTGGGGATGGAACTCATGACTGTGCGCTTGTAAGGCAGACGCTTATGGCGCTGAGCTAAATCCCCAGCCCCCTATGAAGCCATTTCTTAACCCCGGTTTAGTGGGCAGATGTCTGACCCAGTGCTTTACCTGACAACATGCCTAGAATGTGAGCTAATACTACACAACCACTGAGAAAAAGATGACACAAGACTGGATGTTACAAAACTCATGACAAGAACTACATTATTAACCTTTTGATATTTATCCGGAATGCACTTTTAGTACTGATAAATTCAATAATGAAAAGAAATTCCATGGCACAATCAGCCTTATTGGTTTTCAAATAAGTTAATTCATCTCAATCCTTCAAAAATTGCACATCACTTTATTTTAATACCAGGGCTTTTATACCGAAAATACTAGAAACTTGGCATTGGAATTAATATAGTGAAAAAGCAACTAGTACATAAAAATAGGCCAGCGGAAAAAGTTGAAAATATTTTAATCTAGATACAAACAGCCTGAGGAGGACTGGGGGAAAGCTAAGATATATAGAAAATGTAGCTATGCCTGGCATATTGAGCAAC
This sequence comes from Hydrochoerus hydrochaeris, assembly GCA_004027455.1. Classification (NCBI taxonomy): domain Eukaryota; kingdom Metazoa; phylum Chordata; class Mammalia; order Rodentia; family Hydrochaeridae; genus Hydrochoerus; species Hydrochoerus hydrochaeris. Next base: position 20,925 of record PVLA01013440.1, read on the forward strand.
TCATATTTATTTTCTGGTCATATATATGGAAAAGCAGAAGTATCCTGAATGCAAAAATACTTATTTTACTAAGCAAAAGATTAGAATTAGGTTCTAAGAGTCTGATCCTGCCCAAGACCTCACAGAAGGTTTTAGCAGTCTCAGGACTTAACAATTCTGAGGATTTTTTTCTGCAAAATGAAAAACATTAGACAAGTTAACTTTAAAAGAGCTTATTTGAGCAAAGAATGATTCGTGAGTCCACCAGTGCTTAAACCAGTAGAAGCTCAGAGAGCTCAGTCCAGCAGTGTAACTGGAAGCTTGTATAGGCCAGATACAGGAACAAAGCAGAGGTCACTTGACTGACTGCAGCTGGACATCTGCCGTGGGCTGATTATAACTGGCTGAGATTCAGTTGTCCATTATACTCCTAAGTTAGTTTGCAAACAAACCAAAAGCTAAATGCAGTTACAGCGTGTATCCTAGGAACTGAAGGCACGAGGCAGCCTCAAGCCAGATTTTAGTTGATTTATCAACAAACACTGTCTTCAATCTGTACTAAGGATGAAAATAACTGGGCATAAAAGTAGAAGAAAATTGGGGCTGGAGATATAGCTCAGTGGCACAAGCAGCTGCCTGGAAAGCATAAGGGTACTGAGTTTGATCTCTGGTTAAAAAAAAAAAAAGTGAAAGGAAAGACTTAAATTTGGTATAATAGGTGTTAAGTCTTACCAGAAATGAAACCCTGAGACTGCTTGTCAGTGAGGAATCATGGGTTCTAACTCACTGAAAATGCGAGGCACAATCTCAGGGATATTTTTCTCAGCTTAAATCGGTATGGGAAGGATAGCTATTTATAATCATGTGAGCTCATATGATTCTGATTTCTTCTAGAATGATGTCTCCCCCACGCCTGACCCACCTGAGTGTCCATGATGCTGATCTTCTCAACCAGACTTGGTCAAGGGGTGGCAATGTACAGTGTCTCCGGTACATCGCCAACCTCATCTCTTGCTTCCCCAGTGTGTGTGTCCGTGATGAAAAGGGAAACCCAGTATCCTGGGGGATCACAGACCAGTTTGCCACCATGTGCCACGGCTACACCCTACCTGACCATCGCAGGAAAGGTTATAGCCGGCTGGTGGCCCTTACGCTGGCCAGGAAGTTGCAAAGCCAAGGATTCCCCTCTCAGGGAAATGTCTGGGATGATAACATGGCATCAATCAGCCTCTTGAAGAGCATCCATGCTGAGTTCTTGCCTTGTCGTTTTCATAGGCTGATTCTTACCCCCAGGGCTTTCTCTGGGCAAGCTTGTCTGTAGCCCAGTAAAACTCCAGAAAATTTCTTGCTTTCCCTAAACATGTACATACTCTTGGCTGCCAAGGAGGGGAGAATTAAACCTGCAATCAGGGGATCCTTGTGTTGTTGGAAAGGGCCTGGAGAAGACGTGTAGCACCACCCTGAGGAACCTTAACTAATCCCACCTTGGTTTTCTACCATAAATAACTGCAAGGGTTGGGGTATCTGTGGTTGAGAACAGAGGACATTTGTCCTCTGTTAGGATGCCCTATAGGGAAAAGATGTCTTAAGCCAGCAGTTCTTAGCACAGTGGCAGACATGACTGAATGAGCATAAGTGATTTAACACAGGAGTTACTGCTTTGCTGCTTCAGCTTTTGCTCTGTATTTTCACCCTCACACCGATCCTCTTACTGCCATAGGGTTCCCCTGTCTCCTGCTATGTCTCACTAGCCTCTATTCCTACCATCTCTGACCTAAGTTCTCTATAGATTATCCTGAATTTTCTCTTTTAATTACTTTCTCCACTTCTGCTTAAGACACTAGCCTGCTCTCCCTGGGGAAAGTCCAAATGCTGCAGGTCCTCTCATTTTAATGTTTATCAGATTCCTTGGGAGGCAGGTGTCAGCACAGAGGGTTGGTCCCCTTCCCCACAGCCCCTGCTTCAGTTCAAGATAGAGAAAGGCCTAAGAATTTGGGTTTCCAACAGGTTCCCACTTCTCTGTTGCCTAGGGTGGATGAGGACATAGGCCTCCTAATGCTATCAATGTGTGTCCTATACACAGGACTAACCCCATAGCCTATTCTAGTCCCCTTGTTTGTAGTCTGCGTTTTCATAAGAAACTAAGATTCAAATATAGGTGGATAGGCAGGGACACAAATGCAATATAAACATACACACATTACATACATGTTTTGCCTGTGTGCATATGTGTATGCACCTAGAATTTTAATAATGAACTTTAGCCCTCTTATGACATGGGAATAATTTGGGGTCTGGGTAAAATAAATGGCATTTCAAGATTACATTTATATCATTGACATTGGAGACAAAGCCAGAAATCTGTTGATTTCAATTTGTACTTTTCATTATATCATATATCCTCTTTATAAAGAAAATTGAGTGATTAAATAATTAAATGAGTATTTTGTTCTATCCTTGTCAGTATTTGTTTTTAATTTGGATTTCAGTTTCTTGTATGTGATTTTTTTTTTAAGGATCATAAAGGAAAAGATAAACATAAGCTGTGTCCTCCATTTACAATAAAAGCATGCATAAACACAATGGGTAAATTTGTCTATACTGTATATAACCTTCTTAGCCATGTAGAAATAACTTTCATTTCTCAATGGTGGTTACAAAGTGCTGACTTCAAAGATATGGGAAAATCCAAATTTCTGGCACTTATTCTGAGGGAGGGAAACAAATTGGCTGATGCAGAACACATTTTAATAAATATATTCTTAGGTCATCTTTAACCAGTGGTTACCTGGAAACATCCTTGAAGACAGAGGGAAAAACACCATGTAATAGGAGTCCATAATTGTCTTGGGGAAAAAATGGTCCAATTTCTACCCCCAAGATACTCATTATCTTTAGCACTGATTGAGCTTTTGTTACTCTCGCCTGATGCAGAGCTATACTGTTAAAAGCTTTATTTTCTTCCTAATGGTAATTTGTCTGCTACTCACTTAGCGTTTGACTGTATCCAAAAATTATGCCAAATATTGGATGTAGAAGCACCCAACTGAATCCTTGTGACCAATAAGATGGGCTTTTATTGTGAGAGTTCTGGCTTACTGGTGTTATGATTCAAAAGATGTTTTACAGGTTTTAATGGCTAAATAGATACCACAATCTGAGTTTGTACGATTCCTAAAAAATTGTACAAATTGTGTAATAGTCACTATGTTAACTGATCTTGTAAGCAGCTTGTATCTTTGAAGGCAATTATTTCTTTATCTCATTGCTTTCTGAATTTTCCACCTTCATCCCTGCCTCCCTCAGCAATAGATCACCATGATACTTTGAAAAGGATTTTTGTACCACATTCCACTTGTCTAGTTTTCTTATTTTTTATGTTCCAGAAAAC
>PVLA01013440.1:24394-36946 GCA_004027455.1 Hydrochoerus hydrochaeris
AAAAAAAAAAAAAAAAAAAAAAAAGAACTAAGAGGGGGCCAGATAAATATTTGGCTTTATTTGTTGATTTAAGGACATTTGTCAATGTAATATATAAACCATGCAGAGCTTTAAGCAGAATATTAGTGTGTTTGGAAATTAGCTGAAGGTGTAGCCTAAGCAAGAGATACCCTAGCTAGTTAAGAGGATAACTCATTAGGACTAGTAATTTAGTGGCAGAAGGGAATGATGGGAGAAAAACAGCAAGTATGACTAAATCTTGTGAAATCTACATCAGGTACTATTTTTCACAGAGATCAGTATCCCTGGAACAGTACCAGGTCTAAACAGGGAAAAATGTTTTCAGTCTTGAAGTAAATTTTGAAAAATGCAACTGATATTTAATATTTCAATCTTAAGATCACAGAAGTGGTCTAGGACATAAAAGCATACCTTGGAGACATCATCATGTAGATGATTACAAAGGCCCTGAGTTTGGCTAATGGTCTAGGGCTTGGTTTTGAGTAGTCAAATATTTCAGGTGAGTGGAGGAGACTGAGAAATAAGAGCAGAGTGGTCAGAGGATAGCAGCAATGCCATGAAGTGACACCTTGGAAGGGAAAGAAAAATTTCAAGGTGCAGGGTTCATCAGTGATGTGAAGTTATACTGAGAGCTCAGAACACACAAGGAGTGAGAAGTCTCCATTGTTCTATCAGATATTTTAAATACATGTACCTAAAGGAAGCCAAAAACAAAATTAGGAATTGTGTATGGTTCTGTTCATACAAGAATCATATGAAGTCCAAAACTGATCAAAACTAACCTGTAATTTTAGAGGCCAAAAATTAGTTACTCTTCAGAAGAACAGTAACTAGAAGAAGACATTAATGTGGATTTTGGATTTCTGTTAATATTCTGTCCTTTTCTGGGTAGGTTACAGCAATATATTCTCTTGATGAGGCTCATTAAGCCATACAAGTATAATACACTCTTCTACATGCATATTATATTGGAATAAGAAATATTAAGGCAGGGGATATAGCTCAGCAGCTTGGCAAATACAAGGTCACAGTTTGATCCCTGGTACCAAAAAAATAAAACAACAACAACAAAAAGAAATATTCATTAATAGAATGCAGGCCTGTAGGCTGAACAATAAAAAGGCATATTCCTTTGACCCAATAATTCTATTTCTTAAAATCTGTCTTGCTAGTATAATACAAAGTATAGAAAAGTCATATAAAATGTTTGTTACAGCATTGTTTGTAAAAGCTAACTCAAAATATTTAACGTAGCTCACTGATTTAATATATAAAGTATATTCAATGAAATTACATGATGTGTATTTAGTATAGTCAATGAAATTCTATGGAACACCAGGAAAATTATGATTGCTGATACGGAAAAGATGTACATGATAATACCAGATGCAAAACAATGTAAAGTAGTTACAGAAAAATATGCATAATATATTTGCAAATGTACTTAAAATGTAACTGAATGTAAAAAGGGAGGAACTACATAGGAATATAGTTCTAAAAGAAGCTTCATAGCTTTGACTGATAAATGCTAGCAAGTATCTCATACGGGGGCCATGACTAACTCTAATGATAAATGAAGTCAGTGAAGATAACATGCCCTGTTATGAGACATGTACTTGTCTACTCTGTGGTTTTGTTAGGTTCTGTGTATTTTAACAAGAATGAGTAGTCATTCTGCCTAAGACCCATTGAGAGAAATGAGAGAAACAATTAAGAATTCCATCTTCTCGATGTTTGTGAGCAACATAATGTCTTATGTAACTGAGCAAACTGACACATCCTCTAGAACAGAATCACTCCTACTAATATGAAGCTTGATTTTATTTTGTAATTTTAGTCACTATTTTTTGGCAATTTTGAATTTTGAGAAAGCATAAAGTAACTATTAAGTTTTCTTAAGTTGTCTGTGATATACCAAAAGCTTGGTATCCTTTGTCTCTAATCTTGGTAAACACTAGTAGTAAGGAAACTATAAGTAAAAGATAACAGAATAGCATAGTCCTGAGTACAAAAATTATTGCAGTGGGGAAAATGACAATAGAAGAGGTATAAAGTGTAAGTGGACCTTTTTTTTTTTTTTTTTTTTTTCTATATCAGTGTCACTAGAATTAACAGCTAGGTCACTTTTTCCAAGTGTCTGAAGCCCAAGATTTTAATCTTAGGTTCAGCTATGGGACCCAGTGGGTGGCAGCCCTTCCTTTGCTGCCCATGGCCTGTACTGTATCCAAACAACAGGGTCCCCTCTTTCCTGTACCCTCTCCCTCCTCAGCACGGATGGTTTATTTTATTCACTTCTGGAGATTTTATTTCCATGTGGAAATCTTTATTCAATTCTTCTTCCTTCTCTTATCATTTAAAAAAATTATTGAGAGTGGAGCTAAACTGTTTGTAACTTTCTATTCCAGTCACAGATCTGTGTTTCCAAAGAGAAAAGAAATTTTAAAAGGCTTTAGGTTAACACTTAAAAGGCATTGCTTATTGGATTACTGGACCTTTAGTTAAAATCATGCAATTACTGTAGTGAACACTAGATGTCAGATTTAGTTTTAGATTATTTCTCAGCAGAAAGAGCACTTAATTTTTGCTGTTTTGAACTATTCTCTTTTGGGAGATTTCTATAAGCTTAATTACCACATCAAAAACTGTGGACATTTAAATTTTTTGATGCACAATATAGAAGTCTTATCTCAAATAATTATGCCAACTAATTCCACTTGCTCCCATTGTCCCACAGCTGAGAACTATAGTTTTATTTTACATTCATTTTAAGCAATAAATAAAAATGCCTCACTGATAAAATTGGGAGAGAGGTGGGAGAAAAAAAAAGAATCAAAATACATTATGTACAGGCATGAATTCCTTATGATGAATGTGACCACTATGGATATCAAAAGTGTATAAATAAAATTAATCTGAAAAAAATAAAAACTGGGACAGAAGTACTTATGTAAATGGGAAACTGGGTCCTTTTGTGCCTTGGATGCAATGTTTAATCAAGACACATAGGTGGCCATGCAGAAGTATGGGTAGAATTTGTTGTAAAGTTGGTACAGAGTTACACCTTCAAATAAGAAGACAGGCAGTGCCATAAAGGCATCTCCACAGAAGTTACCCCTGCAGTTCAGGTGACTAAGGTTAAGTATAAGGCCTATCAACATTTTATTTAGAAGCTATTTGGAGTTACAAAATGCCTTCCTGTCTTACCAGATGGCCAATGTTCCCATTGGAACTGTAATCACCTAAGAATTTAAAAAGGAGTTTATGAAAAATAAGATATTTATTTATTTATTTTTTGGCTTTTGAGACAGGGCCTTGCTATGTAGCTCAGGCCTATCTTAACCCTCATTATGTAGGCCAGCCTCACTTCAAACTCATGGTGATCTTTCTGCCTCAGCCTCCCTCCAAAGTGGTGGGTTTAAATGCTACACCTGGTAATAAATTTGTAATTTAAATTGGGTCCTATCTAAATTGGGGGTGTCTTTAAGGAATATTTTCCTTTCCTGATATTATGCTATAGGTCATGAAAACCAGGAATGCTATATACCATGTTCTAGAAAGATCTAATAAATTATTATAAATGAACTCTTTGTTTCTTTATTTAAGGGCAAAGCATGCTGTTTTTTCCTCAGACCTGCTAATATCTAATAATACCTAACACTTATGTTTATTAAGATTTATGTGCCTTGGAGGAGCTAAAGATGGCTGATCAGTGAGCAACAAAATACAAAGCCTCCTGGGAGAAACAACTCATATGTCAGAATAAAACATCCTGGAGAGATCCAGACAGAGGGAAATGGGTCTGCTTGACACAGGAAGAAATTAAAATGTAAAAAAGCTCATCAAACACGTCGGGACTACAACTGGAACAGCTGAAAATTATGGAAAAAGCGTTTTTGCTGTGACCCGCCAAGTCTGCGCCAGCCTGAATTTGCACCAGCTTGAATCCGTGCTGGCCATGAGAGCCACCCAAACTCGTTCTCGCCGCCACTCACAGGAGCCACAGCAGCGCTGAAGTCAGAGGTTGGTGAGCCCAATGGAGAACAGAGCCAGTGAAGGGACCTTCATTAATCCACAGTCAGTGCTGGGAATGAGACCCCCCCCCATGGGAAGGGCGAGACCAAATGGGTGACATCTTGGAATTGGGCAGGAGGAGCCTGAACTGGGAGCGACAGTGACTTCAGTTGGTTGCTCCCTCCCCAGAGCAGATTCATGAGATTTGCTTGGACTGGGTTGCGCCCCTGGCCAGGACCCAATGAGCCATCCCAAATGGATTCCCTGCACCTAGCACACACTAACCTGGTGAAGGCCCCTGCAGTTTGGCTGGCCCAGTAGGGAGGGGCAGGCACACATAGCCTTTGCTTACACCTCAGTGACAAGAGCAGGCAGGAGAGGGTGGAGGTCACTCACCAGCATGCTTCGGAAGAACCGTGGCCAACAAGGAACAGGGCTGGGACCTGCACTGTACACCTGTGTGGAGAAGGCCAGGAATATGACAGGAGAGAGAGGCAAGAGGAGGCCTCCATCCCAGAACCCTGAAAGCACTGATCCAGGAGAGGGAAAAACAAGGAAGACTGAGGGCAGCAAACACGCAACATCAGACATGGCTTCAACAAACATTAAGAAATATCTTCAGGACCTTGTAGATGAGCTCAAAACTGAAATATTAAATCAGGTAAAGCAAGATATGAGTAGAGTAATAAAAGAAATGCTAAGCATCTTTCAGGAACATACAGATGGAAGAAGGGAGGAACACAAAAAAAGGAGAGAAACATTCAATAAAGAATATAAAAAAATATAGAATACATGAAGCAGATTCAAAGAGACTACCAGGAAATTAAAAACTCCATTGAATGCTGGCAAAGCTCCTAAAAAGAAACTAAGGATAGACTATCAAAACTTGAAGACAAGTTTGCAATGTGTGATCATGAAAGGAAAGATCTCTTAAAAATAACAATGAAACAGGCAACAACAATACAAAGGCTAGAAGATGACTAGAGAATCTACAATTTAAGAAAAAGAAATGTGAATGAAGAAGCAGGAATGCAAACAGGCAAATTACAAAGGCTATTCACAGAAATAATTAAGGAAAACTTCCCAAGCATGGGAAAAGAAAATGACATTTGGTTATGTGAGGCATACAAAACTCCAGCCACCTACAACCAAAACAGATCTATACCCAGACATATAATAATCCAGATATCAGAAATTCAATATAAAAACAGAATATTAAAAGCCATCAGAGAAAAGAAACAGATTACCTATAAAGGAAAGCCCATCAAGATCACAGCAGACTTCTCGACACAGACCATCAGATCAAGAAGAGCTTGGAGTGAAGTATTCCAAGCCCTGAAAGAAAATAATCCCCAGTCCAGATTGATGTACTCTGCAAAACTGTCACTAGAAATTAATGAGAAACAAGATGCTTCCATGACAAAGGGGAACTGGGGGAGTTTGTGACCACCAATCCAACCCTACAGAGAATACTGAAGGACATTCTAGAGAGAGAGAAAAAAAATACCAGGATTTTAGGAACAGTGGCAGAAAGGCCTCAATGAGTGGGGCAGGCACTAGAATGAAGGAGAAAACTAAACAAACAAAGGCAGAAAAATAGCATATCAGAAATGAGGCAGAGAAGGATGGCTAGACTCTCTAACATAGATGGCCTTGATACACTATATTGTTAATAGTGCACCAGGACTCAAAACACACATTACTCACACTACTCTGCTTAGATGTATTATATTCTGTTCCAGTCATTCTACCTGCACTAGATTTGAGGGCACAATTATCCCAAAAATAACAGGATATAGTATGGTAATCATCCTTAATTTCCTATTAACTTAATCTAAAGGTCTGTAAAACCTACATTGTTTTACCATGACTAATTGTAATCGAATCTGTTTTGTATTGATAGATTTTATTCAAAGCTGTTATGACTGATAGTATCAAGTCTGAGAGTATAGGCAACTTCACTTAAGATGACAAAATTCACTACAATATCCACTCTGGTTTGATTATTCCCTGCCTTTGAAGTTTTATACTGTCTACAATGTTTTATTTTTACTAATATTGTTATGTACTGCTATATTCAATTATGCCTGATGAGACAATTCTATTGAAGATAATAAGAAACAACACAGTAATCATTGTAGATCACCTTGTACTGTGGTTTTTTTTGTTTGTTTGTTTGTTTTTTACTGGGGATCAAACTCACAGCCTCATGCTTGCAAGGCAGGCACTTAAGCCACTGAGCTAAATCCCTATCCCATGTACTGTGGTTTTATATGACTTTTTGGTTTCATGTTTTTATAGGAATTTGTTTTGTTTTGTCTTGCTATGATTTGTTTTTCCCTCTAATACAGAAAGGATAGAAATACATGTAAAGAGTCATGCATGCATAGCTGTTTACACTCTCACTGTTTGAATATCTACTTTGTATGCTTTAATTTTGTAACTTGAACAACTATTTCTAAGACAATATGTAATTTATCAACTAGTGATTTCTTATTGTTTATCTTTTTTTTTGAATTTCTATATTATCTCTACCCTTTACATGCTTTTGTTTCTCTTTAAATAATAAAAAAAAGAAAAAAAAGTATGTGCCTTTGACTTTTAATGAGACAATTTTGTTTCTAATTGTTTTTTGGCAAATATACATTCTATTGATATGTCTATTGGTCACATGGTACATTTTACTGCTCATTAATTAGGACAGACCATTTATTAAGAATATGTTTCTGATGTTTACAAATGTTTAACTTTTTTCATAGACCAGAATATTAGACTGTGTGTGTGTGTGTGTGTGTTTGTGTGTCTTTTTGAGACAATGTTTCACTATATGGTTTTGGCTGGGCTTGATGTCATTTTGGCTGGTCTCAAACTAGCAACGAAACTCCTGCCTCAGCCTCCCAAGTGCTGAGACTACAGGCATGTACCACCATACCCAGCCTAGACATACTTTTAAAACAAATATTTTAAGCATTTGTAATCTGTTCTATGAACTTTTGACTATTATTATTTTATTGGTTGTTAAGTTTTTAAATTATTTTAATGCTAAATATTTCTTTGCTGTAAAAATAGATTATCAGGCTGGGGTTTATAGCTCAGTGGCACAAGTGCCTGTGGGGAAAGCACAAAGTCCTGAGTTAATTCCCAGCACCAAAAAAAACACAAAAAAACAAAACCAAACAACAACAAAAAAACCACAAAGATATCAAACAGTTATAACCATATACATATAAAGCAGTGAGTCTCATCTCACATGGTTGTTATTTATCAATTGTAACAACTCTGAACAATTTATGCATCATCCAGAATTTTGTATGTACTTATGTGTAGAATATATAATGAATATACATATATGTACAATGTATATGTGCACATTGTGTAATATGCATATACTTTATTACTTATGAAATGTGATAATGCTATATATATTTCTTTGTGACTTGCTTTTTTACTTAGTAATATCAATATCCTTTCATATTAACTCATACTGATTTTCCTTTATTTTTTAATTATTGTTAAAAACTGTATTTCATGTAAGAATCAAACCATGACCTATGTCTTATTCTTAGAATCTGGTGGGTAAGTTTTTAAATTTTGCTTTAAACTATTTGGCTTTGTATCTATGTATTCCTCCCAAAGCCTTATGTGCTCACAGGTGGGGTTGTTGGAAGGTGATTGGATCATGGTAGCATGATATTTATCAGTGGATTAGTCCACTGATGAGTTTATAGCTAAATGTGATGTTGGGAGGTAGAGGCTGGTCAGGGGAGCTGAGTCACTGAGGGTGTGGCCTGGAAGGGTCTATCTCTCTATCCTCCCTTGATCTTTTGCTCTGTTTATGACACCATGCCATGAGCTGTTTCTCTTCTGCTACGCCTTTCTGCCATACTACCCTGCCTTGCAGGCAGATGACTATGGACTGGAATTTCTATAAGCTGTGAGCCAAAATGAATCTCTCTGAGCTGTGCATATTGAGTATTATGTCTCAGCAACAAGATAGTAGCGGAGACTGGGTTTTATAGAGCTTTAATTAATAGGAAATTAAGGATGATTACCATACTATATCCTGTTATTTTCGGGATAACTGTCTGTTATCCATGAGTGGGGTCATTATTGTGACTACTTGACCATGTGGTTCAGAAGCCTTTGGAACTGGTTCACAGGAAGTTAGGAAAGGTTTGAAGGTGCCAGGTGGAGAAACTGTAGAATGCTGAATATGATAGGAAATTCTAGTCAGAGCTCAGAGGATCAGAATGCTGATTTTAAAAGGCAGATGGAAAAGCCCATGTTCCAGAAGTTGGGGTTGGGAGTAAGGACTCCAGTCCATTGGTGGTTGGACTCCAGGCCATCTGTGCTATGATCTGGCAGAAAATTTACACTTGTGCTAAGACTTTTTGGGAGAATGAGATTAAGAACAGTGGACTAATGAATCTGGCAGAAGAAATTTCAAGGCAGTCTAATGCTGAGGCTGGGATATGGGTACTGTTGAAGGTAGAAGCCTCATAGAGGAAGGGACCAGAGACCAGATACAGTCCTCAAGGTCATAGTCCCATGACCCACTTCCTCCAGTTAGGTCCTACTTTCTAATATACCATTCAGCTTTGACCTCATTACTGGGTTAGCCCATCAAAAGTGTAGTGCCCTTACAATCCAAGAATCTTAATGTAGTCTACCTGATAATCAAGATTATCTTCTTATGTACACTTTTCCCAGGATAAAACTAATGCAAAGAGAATGTAAATCTTTTATCCTGTATATTAAGGTGTACTAAGAATTTAACCCAAGGTCTTTGCACTGAGCTGTATTCCCAGCTTTTAAAAAAAATTGGAGGGCTAGAGGTTTAGTTCAGTGGCACAAGCTCCTGCTTGGCAAGCATGAGGTCATGAGTTCAATCCCCATTTCCAAGAAAAAAAAATTGTGAGACAAAGTCCCACATTAGGCTAAGCTTCTGATGCTTCTGCCTCAGCCTCCCAGACTGTTGGTATTACAAGTGTGTGCCACCATATATCCACTACCCATACTCTTAAATTCTGCATTGTGTCATACTTAACAAGTTAGAAAGAGATTGTATAAAAAACAAAAAAAGAGGATCAGATAGTGCATAGAAAGAGTGAAAGACATGAAAACATGATCAGAGAAAAGGATAACTGTAAAGACTATTAAGCCAAGAGACAACTAAATTCCACGACTTTCTTAATGAAATTATGGTATTGAAAATAAGAAAATATAACATAGATTGTCTTTAACATAGGAGCTGTTAAGAAAGAAGGAGTAAAGATAGTGAGTAGGGGGAGCTAACAACCAAGTTGACCTACTGTGGATTTTTCAAGAGCCTTGCCAGTGTGCAGCGAATTATGAATTATGTGCAACAGAAAAAGAAGCCATGGCTTTGAGTTGATGGACATTCCAGATCAACTGCTTTGCAAACTTGCAGGCAGTATTTTCTACAGATTCCTTCACTGATTAATGTAGCACATTCATAAACCTTCATGTGGAGATAAATCTTTGGAGAATGAAGTTTTCGGGGATAAAAAATGTTTTTGAGGACTCATAATGTTGGAAGTCCAACCTGATCACATGCATATTGATTGTATAATAATATAATAGCAAGAAAAATTGTCTTGCTCTCTTAATTTTTTATTAGAATCTATCCAATTTTAGATACTGACTGTGACACACATTTTACTAATCCCAGTGAATGTTTTGTCTGAAATATTTAATGAATACTAACTTACATTGAGTCAAATGTCAAATTTAGCAGAAGCACTACACATTGCTGTTGAGTAGGTAAACTTGTTTATGCTAAAATGGAAATGGACTAAAGAACATTGGTCCTTTGTTATCATCATTAAGTACTGATTTCACCACTGGTGATCTAATTTCCTGTTTAGTAAGTTGCTTACTCATACTCAGACAGCTGGTCTTAAATGTTGATCTCTGACAAGTGAAAATGATGATGACTATGCCATAATACATCAGATAAGGTTACAACTGTGAATTTTCATTTAAGCAACTACTTAGTACTCAAGAGTGTTTCATAAATCATCGCTTGTAGTTAACTGAGAAACCTAGTAGTCTTTATCTTTTAACCTGGACTTTAAAATATTTTGTCAACATCATTTTAGAGAGGAATCATTACCTTCTTTATGAAAGTGCTTAATCTTTCATTTAAGATATTTATCTATCTTAGTTACAGACATATAGATATATCGGGTCCTGCCCTAGATCCCCGATCTCCCAAATCAGCGTACAGACGAGGTTAAATAAAAAGAAACAATTGTAATGATTTTTTAGGGCTCCAGGAGTGTCAAAACCCTTTAATTAAGCTTGTAACTCTGAGGGCTAAGACAAAGACTTCTCTGGATCTGTCCACTTTTATAGGTCCAAGGACAAAAGGTGGAGAAACTGAGGAAAGCACAGAAAATGAGCAGGACCTTGGGAGTCTCTTCAAAGACTTCTCCAAGTAGTAAATAATGCCAATTTAGGAGAACTGTTTTATCTCCAGGATAATATTTATGGTAGGATTGAGACTGCAGGAGTGAAATTCCTCCAGCTGCAGTTTCTATCTTGTTAATTGGGATTGGAGCCAAGTGTCCGCAGCTGTGGCCTTATCTTGGCCTTTGAGGTATCTCTGGCCTCACTGATCACTACAGATCTCAGCCAGTAGCAGTGATTCATAGAGGTTCACTTACTAGGAATCAGCTCCCACCACCAGGCAAGGGGCCAAGGCCTAGGACAGACTCACAGATAAACATAGAAAGCCAATTAGTAAAATTTAAATCCAGCTCAGAGCGCTTCATAGTGGTCTCCAACACAGAGAAAATTAGTCTCAGGCGCATGTGCTTTAGTTTCTGTTGTTTTCTCCTAAGAATATACATATTGGTCACTCAAAATTTAAACCAAAGGAAAAAAAATTACACCAAAGATCTCCTTTCTACAAGAAAATTATCTCAGCAGGCTAATAAACTGCTTGAAATTTACAGAATTGCTGCCCCTCCACACACACCCCCGTGCCAATCTGTAATTATCAATGTTTTCTCTTCTATCCCATAGCATAAGCCCTTGATTCCTAAATCTTTCCTGGAGATTATCAAAAACTGTGTTTTGCGTTCTCAGTTCTAAGAAACATTGAATTTTTAGAAATTAAAAGTATTATAACGTCATAGTTTAGAAAGTGTTACCAGAAGAATTATTTCATTTGACTTCTATCATGATTCCGAGAACCAAGCAGGAAAGGTATTTATATGTCACAGAGGAGAACACAAGTCTGGAGACTGAGGAGATTTACACCAGGGAGTCTGGCTCTTCCAGATCTTCAGTCTAGTGTTACTTCCTTCAGATAGCTGGGGATTTCCAGTTATAAAAGGAAATATGACCCTGGGATTTAGCTCAATGACATAAGCACCTGCATGGCAAGTGCAAGGTTATGAGTTTGATCCCCGGCACCAAAAATACATAAATAAATAAAATGAAATATGATTCAAATCTCTTTTTAAAGGCTTGTGGTTGTTTGTTTTTGATTTTGTTTTTGTTTCGTACCAGGGATTGAACTCATGACCTCGCACTTGCCAGGCAGGCACTTATGCCACTGAGCTAAATCCCCAGCCCCAAGACTTGTGGTTTTAAAGGATTATCCATAATCAGATTAGATTTTTTAAAATATAGAATAACCATTATTTTCAAACTTAAGACTTTGTACTCATATAGGGGTTTGTTTGCTCTTTCAGGCATTTATACAACCATAGACAGTCATTAGTAGTGGTAGGATTATGAAGATCTTTTATGCCTAAGAGTCTATCTTTTGTTGTTGTGGGGATTGGAGAGGAAGGGACAAAAAGGAAATAAATTAAGGAAGTGAGAATATAACACTCTGTCATATATTAAATATGTAGGGGAGAGGAAGCTGTGAAGGGAAAGGAAAGACAAAAAGTTGACAGTCATGCTAATAATTGAGATAAGTAATACAGAAAGAAGTAGATTTAAGAAAATAAATGATGAATTCAATTTTAGACATGCTGAGTTTAGAGTGGCTGTGGCACATTCAGAAAAGATGTACAGTAGAAAATTTAAGAAACATTTTTTTACCAGGTTAAGTTGTGGTAAGTGTGAGTTTCGAGACGCCCGCCGCGTGTAGGGAGAAGCCAACAGACGTCCTCTCATGCAATATGCAAGGGGTTTTATTTGTTGTCCAAGCGTGCGTGGGGCCCACTGAACACGCAGGAACAGAGAGCCACGAGGCATGCCGAAGCATGGCTTTTAAAACTACAGGACAAAGGAAGGCAGGGCTTTGGCAAGCGTGGTTACAGAAACAGAAGGCATTGGTTAGTTTAAATGGCTTTCTACATTCATTGGAGGTTGTGACTATAGGGTGGTCTAGAGTCGGGCGGCAGAGGGTGTTTCCTAATATGGGCAGTAGATGCCCAGGGAAGGTACATTCCATAAATTCCTTAAACACCGGATGGGGTTGTTTCTACCTTGCAACCCAGGTTTTCTAGTCAGCTTTATCCTTGTCTGAATTTAACC
>PVLA01013441.1:0-36799 GCA_004027455.1 Hydrochoerus hydrochaeris
TTATCACTTATGGGAGTATGGCAGTCCCTGTGAGGACAGCGCCTGTCTTAGGTCAAGGACTCTTCATATGAACCCAACCAGGCCTTACCCGTCATGGGCCTGCAGGACAGCAATTGGTCCTGTGCCTGTCTTAGGCGGCCGGTGGTGTAACATATGTGTCCTAGTTGCCCGTCTTTGGCTGCCTGTCCAGTGTCTCAGGACAGTTGTCTCACAGGAACCCCGCAAATCCTTCTCCATGAGCTCTCCCACCCAAAGCTCCCGCATAAACTCTCTCACACTACTCACAGAAGGCAAAACCCCACAACCAGTCAGTCCTCACAAAGGGGTTATCTAGAGGGCCTCCAGCAACCCCCCTGGAGTCTCCACCCTCGACTCCATATTGAGCATTACATAAAAACATACACATGTGAACTACACAAATTACAATTATCAGCACAAAACATTCCAAGATACCCGCGCCCAATTCCCACATGCGGTGTCCTTTTCCTGGAGAAGCGATTGTCACAAGGCATGGATGGACTAGGACGTGGCATGGACAGAAAAGGGCGCCGCAGGAGATGGTATCATATCAGAGACAGTTATTTTTAACTTGGGCATTGTCATATGGGAATTAAGAAGAGCCTTTGGAGTCAAATATGAGAAATCCCATCTAGGTTTTCCATTTGCAGCCTTTGAGACCTTGAGCTAACTTAGTTTCTCATTGTCAAACCCAAGATATTAGAAATTAGAAGGAATCATAACACTGATCTCACTGGGTTTCTTTAAAGTTGAAACAAGACCATGAAGTAAGTATTTACCAAATGACTGCTGTGTAATTTTAGTTTAAAAAAGTCCAGAGAACATTGCAGAGAAAATTAATGATATGATAGACTGAAAAAATAGTTATTAAGGGCCCGTCCTGGGAACCGTGAGGTTGTGAGTTCAATCCCAGGTGCAAACAAACAAACAAACAAACCACACAAAAAATGGTTATGAATGTTCTTTCTCACAGAGCCCCACCTTTTCCATGGAACTTCATAACACGTTTCCACTTTGTCTTTAGCCTCATGACTTGGTTTGGTTAATTGGTTCTGGGAAATGGGATGCAAGCAGAGATCTGAGCAGCATTTGCATCCTGGGGTTTGTGTCCCTGATTTCACTATGTGGACATACTTGAGAGGAAAAAAAAAGCACAGAATGGAACCAAGTCGCCCACTCTTTCAGTTGACATCATTCTAAATGAGCGATAGCCAGCCAGTTTTTAGACATGTAAACAAATTCAGCTAGCATTTCAGATCTACCTATTTGATGCACAGCTAAATCCACATTCATAAGAAATAAATTCTTCTTTTTCTATTATGCCATTAGGGACCTTGACTTTTTTTTTTATCTGTTATTGTTTTGAGATGGGATCTAGCTATATAATTCAGCCTGACCTTGAACTTACAATGTAGCCCACGTTGGCCTCAAACTCACAGCAATCCTCATGCCTTAGCTTCCCTGGGATGACAGATATGTGCTACCACACCTGGCTATATTTTTTATTTTGTTTCTGTCTTGTTTTGTTTGGTTGCTAGTCATATGGACTTTTTCTGGAATACAGCTTTATGTTGCTAATCATTATCATAAAATCTAACTTAAATATGTGACTAAATGGAGTAATAGCTAGGAAAGTAGTATTCACAGATCTCACAGTTACTTTTCTGGTTACTGAGGCAAAATACCCAGTTAAAGTTAAAGGAGGAAAAGTTTATTTGAGCTCAAAGTTTGTAGAGGTGTCAGTCCATTCTGACTTCAAGTCAGGATGACATAGCACAAGGCAGAGCAGGCAGATGGCAGCAAAGCAGGGAAGTAGCTAAGACGTCCCAGCAGGCAGCCCTTCTTTCTGTCTTTATATTCCATCCACACTACACGCCCTTTGGGTATGAACGCCCACCCCCAGGTCAGCCCTTCCCATCAGCCACACCCAGAACCATGCCAAATGAATCAGCGGACTAATTTAGTAATTGCACACCCCTAACCCCAGCATCACACCATGGCTCCAGCCCCCTCTGAAAAGTCCCAGCTACAATCACATGAGGTTTTAAGTGGAGATACAGACACAAGTCATTACAAGAAGTTTCTTGCTTAGAATTGTTTCATGTTTCTTCAGTGTAACCCAATGTAAATTTAAACCTTGAATGGGCATGATAACTGCCTACTCTTGTTTTTAGTGCTAGGAATCTAATCAGCATTTAAACACACATGAAATTGCCTACATCTAGTGCAATAATCAGCTAGTGCATCTCCAGCTATAATTGTATTTTCTCAAAAAATTGAAATATATCGAGACAGCGAGAGACACTTGGAATTTACAAAGCATTTTATTTCTGTTTCTTTCATTATTTATGGTCTTTTGTTACTAACATCGGTACCAACAAATTGAAAATCATCCAAAATGATACATAATACATCATAGAATATATTAACAAATGCCTTAAGTAATATTAAGTTGAAGCTTAGCTATAATAAATCATCACTCAATACATTTCAACAAGATAATCTAAATCATTTACAACTCATTTTTAAATATGAATAACCTATGAAAAAAGAAAAAACCAACAAATGATAAAATCAGCTTTCATACAGCTGAATAAGAAGTTTTCATTGTGTATATGACTAGAAATGCTGATTGAGTATGTGAGTCAGACTTGAAATTACAACTCTGGGGAAGCAGATTGGCTGTGGAATAAAACAGAAGAAAGGAAATGTGGAGCCCTAAAACACAGTGATACCTGACAAGAAAAATAAGAAAGAATACCCAGCAAATCACACTTCTACTAGTTTTGATGGTCCAAAAACTAGTAGAAGAAACATAGAGACAAAGTTGAAAGATACTGTTAAAAAACAATTGATACAATGTGAGTTATTTCTCTGAGGTCAGTTAACTAAGAAGCAATCACCCTGTTTAGGAATCAGGTAGGTAGTTCAGTAGGGACAATATGATGTGGAAAATATGGGTCCATCAGCTAGCAATCGAAAACAATGCTTAGGGCAAAAGCCGATCAAAACCCGGAGGACAGTACTACTAGACAAGGCTGTAGGCTGGAGTTTAGGATGAAAGATGGTTCATCAACTTTCTGTGGTCCAGAGAGCAATTCATGGGAAAGTACCATGAAAGACTGAGAAAAGTCAGCTAGCTGGGGCTCTGCTTGTTCCCACAGGGCTTGTGCTGAGAGCTGGGTCTTTGGTGTGAGGTTGGGAGGGGAAACTTGTAATGGGTGCAGCCTGGTGGGAGATTCTTAGGTGAACCTGAGATACACCCTTAAGAAGAATATACCCTGGCAGGATTAATAGTAATGAGAGGATGGCTGTACAAATCTGACTGAGCCACACTTACTGGAGCAAGCTTCTTGTTTAACCATTCTCAGACCCAGTCCCATTACCTGCTATGATGTGACTAAGCCAAGACAGCTTTCCCCTGAATCAAGCTGACATCAGGGCTGTTACTGTGACGCTCAAAATCTGTGAGCCACATCTTTGCCTTTATAGTTAGCTTACCTCAGGTATTTCCTTATAGTAACAATATGGTGACTAATACAATTGATAAGATTTGTTTTCCTCAAGGGGTGTCATGATATGATCATGCTCCAGAGAAAGCTGTAGAGAGGAACTCAAAGAGGACAGATCCCTCTGCTATCTTTATAAAAGGAGATGAGACAAAGATAAATGAACTATATATATATATATATATCTCCATCTCCATTTCCTTCTCCATGTCTGTCTCTATCTTTAACTATAACTGTGTATAATTTACATCTAAAGAGAAAGATAATGAGAGAGAGAGTAGAAGAAATAAAGTTCTAGCAGACAATACTTGTGTATGGTTAGGGTGATACAAGGTTATTAGAGGTGGTGGACAGAAAGAGAGAGAGAGAGAGAGAGAGAGAGAGAGAGAGAGAGAGAGAGAGAGAGAGAACATAGGGAAAGGTAGAAAACTGAAGAAAGAAAGATGAGAAGAGAGAGGCTAGAAATGGAGTTCAGTGAAACAGTGAAAGTTAGGGAATTGGTCTAGGATAAAGAAGAAGTAATTTAGGTCTTGTTAAATATCTCTTATATTTCAATTTGAAGAATAAATGTGTAGAACAAAAAAATTTACAAGGTTACGTGGATGTGCTGTTTTAAATAACTGTTATATAATTAATACTGTTGGTATGTTAACCATGAAGATGTAGAACTGAATGCTTTTATTTGTCTTATAGATATTTTATTATGATATAACGTAAATAACTTGTAAATTAGAAAACACGAATGAATCACAAAACCTAAACTGATAAACAGAAAATAACTGTCACTAAAGCATCATTAGGAATGTACTTCTCATAATAAGGATGATGTGTCTGAATAGAGTTTTCCTCTGTGGATTGTACCTGTGATGTACATGCATGCACATTTATATGTGTACGTTTTTTCTTTTATAAGGTGGACTAAAGCTATAAATAAATAGTTTCACAAGTAATAATAGAGAAGATATTTATGATAGTGTACAATCTATAATGCATTATAAATCAGGGAGTTTAAATTAAACAAAAATTATATGTATAGTATATATTGAAAGAGTAAGATTTTCATCCAAGTAGCTTGTATTGCAAATTTATAGCTCTTTACTTAAGGAATAATGAAGTCCGATGAAAATGTTGTTAAGTGTCAAAGAAATCTTTCAAGAAACGAGGGGCCAATTGAGAATATGGAAACATCTGTTTCAACAAAACAGCAAACATCTTTAAATTTGGCATCACAAACTACCCTAATCATAACACAAAATGTTTTCAGTTTACCTCGTACTAACACAATAATTAAAGCATTCTGAATCATTATGTTTACAAAAATGTATGTGCTTTTGAACTTACTGCATAAATGAGTCCGTGTAGTTTTGCTTCTCATACAATGTGTTCATTAGTTTGGTTTCCAACTTTTATCCAGAATTACAAAATTTCAACTAATCAGAAAAAGCATAAACATCCATGTAAATGATGTTCTTAATTATTTTATTTACATACAGAGATTCTGGGTGGTTTGTTGACTGATCATATATCTTGTAAATGGTAGAATTCATCTTTTATTCATTTGTGGCGTCTTATTCACGTGTCTCAGTAAATCTCAAAGCAAACGCTTCCTTTTAAGATTCATAGATGGGGAAAAGAACTGATGAATGAGGAAAGTCTACGCTTTTAAGTCACTTACTTTATCAAGACATTACAAAACCACTAGAAGGAGTACACTTTTGTCTCGGAGGGGGGCAGGGGGAAGCAGAAAGCAAATGTTTTGCCATCATTACTTTTCCTGCGTTTGTTTGTGTTGGAAATGCATGAAATAAGGCATTACTGCACTCAAACAGGAGAAGGAAAATATCTTGAGAGAGAAAGAGAAAAAAACAGTTTTCCAAAAAAACAGGGACAAAGGAAACAGCAGGAAGAAAACCCGAGCAGAGAGGGCAGGGACGTGTATTGCCATCAGGGGTGGAAGCTGAGACCACTTAGGACGCACACAATTCCTGACCATTGTAGGGCGGTCTCCAGAAGGGACCCCGAGCACTTCTGCATGAGGGGCTGTGCCTTGCTCTGCAGTGGTGGGCCGTAGGCTGTGATTTGCAAGGACTCAGCCTGCACGAGCGGGAGTTAAGCGCTGTGTCTCCAAGAACTTGTCTTCCACAGACCGCAAGCCCAAAGTTGACTGAACTTCAGGAGTGACTTTCTCGTGTTCATTTCATGCTTCAGTTAGGCAGCTCTTCACAGGCAGCCGCTGCGTGGAGAACTCAGCAGTACAGAAGGGCTGTTAATGTGATCGGGTGGGTTCAGGCCCTGCTGCAGCTCATTCGTGTGATCGTAACCTCAGTCAGTTGCAAGAGTTCCTTATTATGGTGTGTGTGTGTGATCATAGGACGACTCTGGACAAATTGGACGGAAAGAGAGAAAAAAAGCATTTTCTTTTGCTATGGTTATAGAGAGCCAATCGTTGTATCTTTTATGATTTGTTAAAAGGATTTGAGGGAGAAGGACGATTGTGGCAGATGTCATATAGTATTCGCAAGGCACCATATTGGGAAATATAGAGACCCAGAAGCCCAACCAGCTTCCTTGATCTCTCTACCTCTCTCTCATCACTTTGCGTCTATCGAGTGTCTCTATCCTGGTGTCCCTCGTGAGAAAACACAAAAGGCAATGAATAACCCATTATTCACATAATAAATGTTAGTCTCGGTTTTTGCCTGTGAAAAATGAATAGCTATCTTGGGAACCAATTTTAGAAGTCATAGGTTTTGGGCCTTGTTGTCACTTACTATCTGAACTTGGTCAAGTCATTTAACCTCTCTGGGCTGGAGTTACCACATCTATGAAACTGAAATAATAATAGCTAACTCACAGGGTGCTGCGGGTCAAATGCAATACTGGAAGTGGGCAGGTTTTGGAAATGGTACAGTACAAAGTATTACTGACTGTAGTTTCTCCTGTCTGGCACAGTAGGTAAGTAAAATTGAAATTATTTCCATGCACTTCGTTCTATTAAAGCCAAAAGAAAGCCTAAAATAAACTTATTAGAGGCTGGAAATAGCAGGCCTAAAAGGAAAAGGGGAAATATAGGAGAACTCGTAAATAATTCACTTTCTTCAAGCTTTTGATTAGTTGCTAAAATGAAAGATTAGAAGCTAGGGGTAAGTAGCTACCACCAATGGAAGACATGGAAAGAATAGGAAATAAGAGTAGAGGTTCCGCAGTATACACCCTGGGGTATGATTTGATTTTAATTATATGATTTATTAATTTTTATTTCCTGGGTCATGTGCCTAAGCATAAAGCTGGGATATAATTCTAGGCATATTCAAATGACTTTTTGATAGTATCTGTAAAGTACTCATGTATACAACAGGAAGTCTGTATACCAGAGGACATTCCCTGGTTATTTAAGTTAATTGCAAATAGCCACATTTATATTGAGTGGCAAGTATGTCATACATAGGCCTTATTTCACAAGAGGTTACATCTAATCTTCTTTACCTTCTAACCACAGCAATCCCATAGTAACAAACTATACTGACCCCAAAATAAAAGTGTCGTTATACTTATTAGTGAATAAAATTGTTCCCTATTTCATCTATTTTATCTAAAATTGTTTGTATGGATCTGCTTTGTGGAAGTTTCTTAGCTACTGTGCACTGTTATTTTTCGGGGAAAAACAGTATCTTGTTAGTTAGCATGATAAATTGACCTTATTAGCTGGGAAATGAACAATACTTTGAAATTTCCTTTTACCATGTACCGAACATTGTTTGTCCAATGCATCAAAAGATTTTATTGACCACTAATTGTCACTTATTGAATTGAAACTAGTATTTAGCCATTAGACATTAGTATAGCTGAAATATTTTAAAGGTGAAAAATAAAGTACTATGTTAAAATTAAGCATGGTCTTCAAACGTATTTGCTTCTTTTTATTTCCTCACTAATTCGAAAAATGCTGCATTAGTCACAATGTAATTTAGAAAATAGAATTATTTTTTAGTACTATAAAACAAGGTGGCCGGTGGTTCCAATATTTTATTGATGCTGATACTGATTCAAAACATAGTGTTTAAAAGAAATTAAACTTGAGAAAATAACTGTGTCCTCAGTGTTAGGAACCATAGTTAAAAGTGAGGAGGCGTGGGAATTCTTTTGCAAAAAAGAGTATCTGATGATTATGAATTAACATAGTTCTTTCTTCTTTCCAGAGAGAAAGGTAAGGGAAGAATGGATGAATATCTTTTCTAGTCAGTATGATGTGTCTGTTGGGTGGTGAGGGGAGGAAAAACACAAGATTAGCACATTAGTGTAAATATTCAAACTCCAAATAACCTTAAGAGAAATCAAGGCTAGATAAAAAAAAAAAACTATATTTTTGTACTAGAACACCATCTAAGTTATCTCCCAAAAACATAAAACAGTGTTTTATAGAAAATTTGGTCTAAAAAACTATAAATGTTGATCCTAGAAGGACTTTGATACTGGGAAAAGTAAGTTGAAACTTGACTATAGTTTAAGCTTGATTTTGGAACAGTGACTTTACTGACTTATAAAGTTCATCTCATTGTTTCGAAACAGTTTCCATCATAACGAGTTATTAATGTTAATGCTGTTTTATTCAGAGACGAGACAGATGTGACTGCACTGTAAAGTGAATCCTATGTGGTAGTTAACTGTCGCAGTAACCCACTCAGGTGAAGGAAGTTATCTGAAACAGTGTTCTTCTATTTTCTGACATGTGTAGGGCTTTACTGTTCTAGCAGTGTTAAGTAATACTTTTTCACAAGAAGGCTTTTTCAATTTATATGGTCAGAAGGAAATGAACTGACCATGGCAACAAATGTAGGAAAGAACCAGTAAAAGCAGAAAGCATGGTTTGTATTAGGACAAAGCACTATAAATTCCATTCAGGCGTGTTATCTGAAAAAGACAATTATATAAGCTGTAAAAATCAGGATCTGAGAATAAAAATACGACATGGCAGTACAAGGGTCTTTTGAGCTGGCTTACCTTTACCGTGGGTTTGAATACCTGCCCTCTGTACTCACATCTACAATCTGTAATACATTGTAGAAATATGAAGAACTCCGCAGGCCTTTCTGATTGAAGCACACTTTCCTTAGAAAGACTGAAGTTCATTCATTTTTTTTTATGTCAATCGAATTACTTACCAATTATTGCATAAAGTGATAATTTAAAAACACTGAGTTGGATTCCATACTTTCAATGACCTTTATTTAGGATTGTATACCAAGACTGCCAGGGTGAGGGAAGAGACATCTCCGTTCTCTGATTTTAAACTTGGGTTCTCCGTGCCCTGAGAGACTCTGTGCTTATGTGTTTGTTCTTGTTTTTAACATGTTGAATCTTATCTTCATCTCTTATGCTTTTGACTCTGATACTTTGCACTTCCCCACAGCTGCTATAATATTTGCTTCTTATTCTGGCCTCTCTTCTGAGACTGTCTGACACAATATTCTTATCATCCTTCACTTAATCTCTTCTGCGCTCTGGCATCTGAAAGTCCACACACGATGCTCACTAGCAGTGCTTTTTCCCAATCCAAAACCTGTCTTCCTAATCACTGAAATTTAGAATATTTGAAAATTTTGGTCAAAATATTAGCTCAGTTTTCTTTGCTCTAAAATCTTTTGTTTCACAGATTTTTGGACACTAATTTTCTCCAGTTTTCCATACCCTCTCATTCTCTCTTTCCTGACAGCAAATCATTCTTGAAAATTGTTTGCTTTTATCTTCAGCCTCAATCTTTGTCCCATATAAAGAGTTGTAAGGTTTTAATTATTTACTGGGCATTTTTACTTTAGCATTTTGTTTTTAACTTAAATAACAACAACAACAAAAAGATAGGATTCCCTGACAAACTATTCCTGTTTCTCTTGTCGTCTGGAAGCAATTCCTCTTATCTTGCTTATTTGGCCACATCAGTGTTGTAATGTTTTGTCTGTGCTATTTTTGCTTAAACTTCCATTTATCTATTCTTTGATGTTCCTGTTACCTCAGTCCCAAACCACTCACTTATCAATTGTGCTTTAATCAAAGGAGATAAAACATTCAAAAGAACTTTGTCACATAGTAACTTTAAAACATAATGGTCCCACTACTATCACTGCAATTTTACTACCATCACTAAACTCTGCATTTTTTTCTTCCTGTTCAAATTCGTTTGTGAACTTATTTACAGAAGATTTTCAGAATACAAGAGAATCCTATTTCATTTTCCTCATTTATTAATAATTTAAATTCCTAGTATTGATATTTAAGATCCCCTAATAAGATGCTTATATATTTTCCTTAGATATTTCTTGCTGAAATAAATCTGTCTGCAGTTTTTACACCAAGTTTGTTATTCCTATTATGATCCCTGTTATAAAACTATGTTTACAACATTCGTCTACGTGACTCCATTTCCTATACATGTGTATTCTTATTTTTAAAAATCCTATTCATGTTTCTAAATTTTCTTAAAGTCTCACCTCTTTTTGTCTTTAATATCCGAAGTAGCCAACTGATATTTATTACAAACAATATTGTATTACTATTGTTTTTCAGGGCATGTTTTGGATAACACCTTGGTTTTATCCAAAGGTGAAGGACATATTTCAAAAATTATTTTGTGGAAAAGTTGACTCCTTAAAGATATTCTTTCTCTGTTAATTAATGTATAAATATGATAACAGAAAAAATGGCATGTACACATTCATTCTAAAACTAGAATGTGTTTCTTCATTATCTTAAAATTTGTTCTATTAATGAATAATGTAATGATATTTACAAGAAAAGTTTCCATTTATATGGTAGAAACATTATTCTTCCAATATAGTTTTTTACATAACTCTCAAGAGAAACAAAAATAACACAACCCAAGGTCATGTACAAGCATAACTGACCAAGGAAGGGACTTGGACGGACTGACCAAAGCTCATTCCTATTAATGTAGAAATAGCTCAAAGCACTAATTCCAGTGATAGAGCCTTATCAATATCGTTTTGATATAGGGGAAAGAAGCTCCCAATCTACTATGTGAAGAATGAGTTCGTGTTCTCTAAAATCAAAGAATGAGTTTTAGGAACAGTGGAGGTTAAGAGCAGAAATATTTATTAAGAGAAAGAAAGCTACTATCTGAGAGAGAAAAGAGTTCTGAGTCGGTTGTCCAAGATGCTGTATTTCCTCGGGATTATTATAGAATAAAACCAGTCTAAAGGTAAAACAGGAAAGGCAGGTCTAAAATTGGGGAACTGGGAACTCACAAAGCAGATGGTCCTGAGGTGGGACAGAGCTATGGTCAGCCAATAAGATTAATAGCTCAGGTAAAACCGATAAAATTGGGAACAAATGGGGAAGCGAGTCATGTAGAAGGCAGGCATTTTAGAGAGCAGTGACTCTTCCCTAGGGATTGGAATGGTGACTCCTGATTTCTCAAAGTGATCCAGACTTAATCCCTAAGGATTATACTAAAAGACTGGTTACATTTGTTTTTAATTTTCTGTCCTGAGATCTGGCCCACAGCAAGAGGTGTGTGTCTCCTCCAAGGTCACAAGACATTTGGTCCTCTGTGCCGGCTGCTTTGAGGGCCTTCCCCTGCCTGACTGCTTATAATATTTCTAACTAGCCTAGCTGCCTGTAACAATTTGAGAATATGACAGACAAAAGACTAATTTTTTTTTTTGAAAGAGATTTTTTTCAAAAGTATACATTTCTGGAAAGCAGTAATTCTTGTTAGAAATATAATTTGTACCACATTAACTTTTAGTACCATCTTCAAAATAGAAACTGAATGACTGCTATGTAAAAATTTTTCCTTAAATGAAGATTAATTTTAAGTAATTTTATGTACCATGTATCAATCCCAGTGTTCAATTTATAGTAACTTGGCTGGTCCAAAAATCCTAGAAAGAAAATTTTAATATTATTAACTCTAAAAAATGACTGCGTTATATTTTGGCTTCTACTTTCTTATTTGATACAGCAATTCAAATATTACATATATATATATATATATATATATATACATACATACTTTTTATCCTGGAAATCACTATAGAATACAATACAACACAATGAAAAAGAAACAAAAAGAAATCTAGTCCCTGAAAGGAGGAATGAAGCAGATTCTTTTGAACAATTTGGTGGTGAATGAACTTAGTGTTTCTGGTGTTTGGCAGAGCATAGAAAGCATTCATCTTTGGAGATGCAACAGGACAGACAGTCCCAAGGGCAGACTGAGTGTGGAATCTTTTGCAACTCAGCACTACACAGTTCCCCTGTAGAGAGCACATGTGCCACAGAAGAGACAAGCTGCTTATATTTTCCTAGTTTTAGAAATTTTACTTCATTACTATATTTCCAATTTAATACTCTATAGATATACAAAAAATACACACAGAAATTTATGTAAAGACAGAGAGGTGGAGGCAGGGAAATGAGATGGTTCATATGGCAACCTTCTGACTTGCAAGTATCTATTTGAAAGTTATGTAGGTCAGAAATCATGGAATTAAATGGGTTATTAGTTTTTTTATACTGATCAATAATATCAATACTCTATATACATTGGCAAACTTTTAGAGCTATGACTGGATGTTGTTCTTTTATTTCTACCATGAATCTGTGACCACACAATTCTATTTTGCAAACAATGACACACTAGCCTTTGAATCTCTTAATGTCTTATGTATCTGAAGAAAGGAACATGTTATAATTTTCAAGGATGTAAAAACACATAAAAGGAGCATATTAAGGAGGTTTTAACTATATACTTGAACTGCAAGACTTGGTAGCCACTAGCAATACGTGACTGTATAAATTAGTATTTAAATAAAATTTTTAAAATATTCCTTCTATTACTCAGTTGTACAGACTGCAGTAAAATTCACATTTGCCATGTGAGCTAGTGGCTACCATATTGGACCGCACAGACAGTCAGCACTCCCCCTAGTGGAGAAAATTTTACTGGACAGTGGTGATCCAGAGTTACACTCTTAAAACTAAAATTTATAGCTGATTGCACTATGAAGTCTTTTAAAAACCCTATACACATATAAAACATATTATGAAATTACTGTAAATATGTTTAAAATGTGATAAAACAATTTATTGGCATACTCATATGCTTTTTAATCTTAGTTTTAGAAGACTATGTTTGGGTGGTTATGCATATAGAAACTTTTCCCTATTTTAAATTCTTTTTTTTTTTTCTTTTTTCTTTTTTTTTTTTTTTTTGGTACCAGGGATCGAATTTATGACCTCGCACTTGCCAAGCAGGCATTTATGCCACTGGGCTACCCCAGCCTTTTAATTTCTTAAATACATTCATCTCATCTTTTTTGTTCATGCAATAATATAAAAAAACCTAAACTGTCTGTAATATTATACTCTGTAATTGAAATGCAACCACCCACATTTAACTTAACAAATTCAGAACAAATATTTTCATAATATATTACTTTCAAATAATTGAAAATATCTAAATTTCTGAACTAATCTTAGCTAGGAAAGGATTGAGATCACAGAAAATTTCAGTTTTTAAAATTCACTGGTTTCTGAATTACACAAATATACAATGGCCAAATTGAACCTAAAGTTAGAAAAGTGCATTTATTTCCTATTCTGGTTTAAAAATAGCCAAAGGGATTTCGCTCAGTCATTGAAATCCAGGAAATTTTCTGAATGTTCAAAGTTACTTTTGCTCTAATTGTTACAACTTTGAATATACATCTGTGCAAATTAGAAAGTTAACATTAAAAAGATGCAGCCACTTTAGAGATGAGTATAGTCTCTTAATGAGCAAGAAATTAGTCAATAGTGTCCATGTTTTAAACTACAGTTGAATATAGTTCAAATCGACTATAATCTACATTAATCCAGCTAGTGTCAAAATTTTAATTCTCCTATTATTGGAATGTATGTATACAGATACAGAACTAAATATATAGATGATAACGTAACACTGAAAGGGATTTGGCACTATTTTGAGGTGGGGTGTTTTCACATTTCTTAGAAAATGACTGGCACTTCAGTTAAACTCTCCATTTTCCAATATGTTCTACAAGACGCTATAACCATTCTAACTTCCTGCCTCTTACAAGCCCATATTCTGTAGAATAATATTGGAGAATAAGGGGAATAATTCTAATAGTGGAGTCGTGGGCTTTGAAGAGAATGATTTTGGTGATTTTCCCTCTTCTCTCCAGAAAGAGGAAGGGTGCTTGAAGTCAAGCTAAATGAAGAGACTTAAATACAATCTTTTATAAACAAGGCTGAGCTATAGCAACTACTTAGCTTGCTAGAGAAATCACTGTGAGATTTGTGGAAGAAATAGTCATGAAGTCCTTAAAATTAGGGAATGTGGTAGAGAGACTTTTTCCTGCCTCTCAACTACATAGCTCTGAAGAAGTCAGAGGCTGGTAGCTAAGGCTCATAACTTGAGGTTAGACTTTTTCACTTAGAAATACATCACTTTCCCCATCTGCAGTTTTCGGTTTTCTTTTTCTTGCTAAAGTTAACTCAGTATTTTTACTGGTTTGTTCCCTTAAATATTCCGTCTCCTTGGATATTTGCTTACTGTAGGATATATTTGCCTTTCATCTTTCCTTATGAGATGTGGTTACTCTCTGGTTTGCCCTTCAGTATACCCCTCCTTCCCTAGTTTGTGCATGTGCTTGCCAGAAATTGATGTACACACTGTGTTTGAATATCTGTGCCCACAAGAGAGATAAAAATAGATGGGAAATGTTTGAATTTGAAAAAAAAAATTGCTACAGTAAAAGCCAAATTACCATTAACCCTCCTCGAAATAACCTGCTTTGCTTCATACCTACTTCTCTCATCCTCCTTGCAACTCCAGAGCAGCTCTGGAAGTGCTCTTTCATAGGTATCTTTACAAAACAAGGCCAAAGCTCTGGAGATACAGCCCATTGGTAGAGCACTTGCCTACCAGGCTCTAAACCCTGTGTTTAATGCTCAATGCTGCCAAAAAATAATAAAATAAAATAAAGCAAAATTTTTAAAAAATGATAAAATACAGTGAATGCTGCAGCTCAGTGCTATTCACTGGAAAAAGCAAGCTTGTAAAAAGCATGGTTTGTCCTTACTCACTTTATTCACCTGATCTGGTGCTGTCTGACACCTGGGTCTTCCCCAAAGTTAAAATGGTTGTGAAAGAAAAATGTTTTAAATCTCTTCGGAACATGGAGGCAGTCATGACAGTGTAGCTAAAGACATGAAAGTGGGTCTTCAGAGATGCTTCTGGACAGTGGTAAAAATGATGGGAAAGATGTGTTCAAAGGAAGGAATACTGTTTGGAGGGGAATTAGTGCAGTCTGGCATTTACCGTAATGAGTTTTTTTTTTTTTTTTAAATATGTAAACAACATATCTTGCTTTTTGGTTTTTTTGTTTGTTTGTTTCCTATATTATAAATATTTCATGATATTTGTTCCTTAGCATTCCTCCAGTTTAATATCATTAAATTTCTGGAATTTGAGGCATTTGGTGTTTCTTTTTTTTTTAATATGCTTTGTGCGTATGATAGCAGTATATCTATTTTAAAAAATATTTATAAATTATAAAACAAATGAGCATATCTTTTCCAAGTTTCTAGTCAATTTCATTCCATGAAGTTTTTTTTTTAATGTGAGAATCACATTTTTTATAGAATGTGAGTCACAAGAGAAATTAAAGGCTGAACTTCTATATAATTTTTAATTTTTACCATTTTGTCACACTTCCTATCTTCATTTATGAAGACTTATTCAGTGTTATTCCATATGGTTAAGTTGTGTATACTTCCAAAATTTTTTCAGGTATATTTTACACATTTTGAAGTTACTCTCATATTTACATCAATTTTTTCAACTCCTGGTGTGTGTATATTTCTATAGGAATAAACATATCTCCATGAAAAAAAATAATTACACATACTTGCTCCTTTTCTTAGAAGTTTGTTTTATCAAAATTGTTTCTTAAATGTGATGTGATCAATGTGTCTTTAAGAATGATGTTTGTTTGTTTGTTTGTTTGTTTTTTTCTGTGCCAGGGGTTGAACTCACAACCTCACGCCTGCCAGGCAGTCACTTATGCCACTGAAATAAATCCCTGGACCCTTGATTTTTACTTCTGTTAGTCATATGGTTCATCACTGCCCTATATTCATAGAATATTACATAAGATTTTATTTTTGGAATAAATCATGGCTTCCTTCAGGGAGAAGTACAGGATCAGATTTGATAAATAGTCAAAAGATGGATTTATATATTAGTATTCTCTGCTTGTAAATCACACAGGTTATCCAAATATATATATATATATATTTTTTTTGTTTACTTTATGTAATATTTCTTTGATGGTTAATTTTATATGTCAGTTTAATGAACAAGAGGTGTTCAGATAGTTCGTCCAGCATTAGCTCTGTGAGTGTCTTCAGGAATGTATCTAGAAGCATTTAGTTTTGAATCGGTACACAGAATAAAGAATATCACCCCCCAGCAGAGAGTGGGTATCATCCTGGGGGGGCCTCATTGAACAGAACCAAAGGATAGAGATACGCCAATCTTGTTTGAGGAGGAGGATCTGTGTCCCCTCACTACCTCTGGAACAGTCTTGATCCTTTGGCTGTCAGACTACATGACTCCCTGCCTTCCCTGGTTCTCTAGCATGTGCAAGCCAGGTAGTAAGATATCTTGGCCTCTGTAACCATGTGAGCCCATCCCATGACACATTTCCTCTAATATATCCATGCAATAGTTAGGGTTCATCAGAGAAACATATGGTTCTAACTAATACAATCTATTTTCTATGAATTTGTGAAAATATAACCAATTATAATGAGAACTTTAACATATTCTACTTGCAGTTTGGGAAGGCTTCAGCGGTGTCAACCTTATGAATTTCACACCTTCACACTTTACTATTTGTGTTTCCAAAGAACTTCTACATAACCACCATGGAATTTAATTATCTTACAAAGCACTCATATTCAATTGTATTCAGTTGCTCTACTAACACCTTTTATAGCAATCCTTTTAAATTCAAGATCCAAGTCAAATAATTTGTGATAGGTAGTTTCCGTAAACAAATTCATTTTTCACTCAAAACATTTGTGGAATTCTATTACATTAATTTAAACCATGTACTGCCTTAATTTACAGGGCTCCAGCGATGGAATATATATCTGTAAACTCTTCTTTTCTTGAAATTCCAGCAAACATTTTTATATTATTAAAAAAATTATGCTAGAATCAGTCTTACCAATACCTTTTTTATACATGGGGGTGTTTTTCACTGGTACATATTGCTAGAAAAACCAAGCATATTTGAGCTGATACGTGCCTCTCTGCAATAGATGCTCACAAATTACTTTTCATATTAATTGTACTAATTTACACTTTGGTCAATAATGCATGTGCTCCTCTGCACATACCTGACAGTAATTGGTAACTATAGGTTTAATTTTTGATGATCTAACTGACATAAATTGAATTACATTGTGGTTTTATTTTGCAGTTTATGATTATCAGTAAGATTAATCTTGAATTAATTGACTTAATTTTGCGTTGTGTATTCATTGACTTGGTCCTTCATATGCTTGACACTTCTTTGAACTATTAGTTATTTGCTTACTGATTTGCAGATTTATGTACTTTAGATAATAAAAATCTTTCATTTTCTTCAAAATTTTTATGGGATATGTAGTATATTTGTAACAAAGACAGTTACACCATCATTGGGAAATGTTTCGAAGTCTCCTTGCATAGCCACTTTGTAAGCAGCTACACATTCAAGGCTCAGATATTTTATCTTTAAATTATCTGGAATTGCAGGCTGAGGAGTTTCTTTAAAATTTCACCTGGCTCTAGATCTCCCTCAGGAGCCAATGGCTCAGTGGGTAGCTTTTTCTTTTCTTTATATTT
Organism: Hydrochoerus hydrochaeris; assembly: GCA_004027455.1. Lineage (NCBI taxonomy): Eukaryota > Metazoa > Chordata > Mammalia > Rodentia > Hydrochaeridae > Hydrochoerus > Hydrochoerus hydrochaeris. The sequence continues at coordinate 17,446 of PVLA01013441.1, forward strand.
TTCTCCCTTGTCCTGTTCTAAAATAGAAACTTGGGGGCGCTAGTACTTAATGAATCTACAACAGATTTTACCAAGCTCCTGTTACAGGCAGCTGAGCTAGTTAGAAATATAGGCAGCTGGACAGGGCTAGTACCTCAAAGAAGCCAGCACAGAGGACCAAATGTCTTGTGACCTTGGAGGAGACACACACCTCTTGCTGTGGTGTCTCAGGACAGCAAGCAAAACAAATGCAACCGCACATCATAAATATTTTAAATTAAAACATTAAGGATTAGGTATGGATCACTTTGAGAAGCCAGGAGTCACCATCCCAACCCCCTACAGGGTCACTGATCCATAAAGAATGTTCCCTTGCTACCTGACCACTTCCCGATTTGTCCCTGATTTGGTCAATTTTACCTGAACAGTTAAACTTATTGATTGACCATAGTTCTGTCCCACCTCATGCCCATCTGCCTCAAGAGTTCCCAGTTTTCCCCATGTTAGACCCACCTCACCTCATGGTTTTGCTCTATAAAAATCCTGAGAAAAGACAGGATCTTTGGTATCCCACTCAGGACCCCTTCTGTTTCTCTCTCAGACAGAAGCTTTCTTTCTCTCAATAAATATTTCTGCTCTTAACCTCCATTGTCCCTAAAATTGATTCTTTGATTTTAGAAAACAGGAACTCGTACTGACATATGGTAGGTCAATAATTTCATTCCCCTCTGTCACTCCAAGCTGAGAAGATATCAGGAGAAAGTCTCTGCCACGAGCTCTCCTTAAATATTTTTTGGTTTTGTTTTTTTACCTTGTCTCAATTTTCAATATTCCAAGTTCCTGCCTGCAGGAATTAAGGTTTACCCTTTATTATTTCCTGGAATATTTTGGTGATACTTCTAGCTGGCAATGAATGCTTTGTCTTCCTTAAAAGAGATTTTAAAGAAAGAGATTTTACAAAGATTACCCCTTGTTTTAATCCCCGTGAAGTTCTGCATGCAAAGCATAAGCTTTGCTGTGTCCCAAATGTCTCTAAAATGGTCATGGAGACCCAAACTCCACTGAAACACTCCTAGTCAATGCACCAGGCAGGCCAGATCACCATGCGCTAGGGTCACGTCTAGTGCCAGTTATTGGGGACTCTTACAGTGAGCCTCCAATCTCCTGCCAGGTGTTATAGCTCATGGCAACTGACAATGAAAGAACAAGAGACAAAATGCTGGTACAGTGGGGATTTGGAATGACCAGTTGTTCACACTGCAGCTAGAACCTCAACATTTCTTGATCAGGAAGGAGATTATCAGATGATTCAAAAGGACAGAGATGATATTATGCTGAGAAGAATCTTGCCCTGGAGTGATTTATAATCTTAGTGGTTTTAGTTTTAGTAACAGTGGGTGGGAAGTGGATAGCCCACCCTAAATAGATCATAGGAAATCTCAAAAGGATAATATTGATAATCCCAAACCTGTTTTGCCTTCTGTCCCAAGAATATGGCCCACAACAAGAGGTTTGTGTCTCCTCCAAGGTCACAGGATATGCAAAATTAGCCACTATGAATTGGTGGTCCCCAATAAAAGACAAACATTATCAAACTGCATTAATGACTTCTGTCCATAGTCTTCTTTTCTGTAAAAATACAATTAATTTTCCCCATACTTTTAAATTTTATATTAGTATATAAAGTACTTAAGTTTCAATTCCTAAAACTTGACCTCAAGAAGGAAAAGAGTCTCCAAAAATTAATTTTGAACCTAGAAAATATGTTCTTGATTTTGGTGGTACTGTACCTGTTATCTATAAATTGCCCATCATGTTTATTGGGAAAAAAAACTATATAATGAAAGTACAGCTTTGTCCATTATTTTTTGAAAGATATATTCCGAATTAGTAAATGGATGTGCTTTAAAGATAAGAATTACTGTATTTAAAATAATCTTTGAAAGCCAAAAAAAAAATTTATGTACTTTTATAGGGCTTCCTAGACTTTGTGAAAAAAATGTTCTATTTTCTGTTTGGTTATCACTGTACAGTTCCAATAAAATAAAGTTTTGAAGGTAAAGTTTGGTCATGTATAGAAGACAGATGAATAGGTCAGATGAAAGTGATAATACCATGTTTGACTTATAAGGAAAACATCATAACAATTGTTTACTTCTTTAACCTCCAATATGAAACGGATATGGTGAAGCATTTAAAAATGTGGGACAGAGAACCTAATGGTTTTTAAGTTGCTCAGTGAGAAAAATCCACTACGGTTAAATAGTAAAAACCACCACACACAAGCAAGGAAGGCCAGGGACGTAGCTCAGTGGCACAGCACCTGCCTAGCAAGTGCGAGGCTGTGAGTTTGATTCCCAGTACCAACAAAACAAAACACAAGAACAAGTCATTTTGAAATGGAGAGATAACCCTTTAACATTGTTTGCATTAGTAGAAATTATTATCAATTCAGTAAAAAGATGCTTATTAGATGCTTACAAGAAGCCAAATAATGTTCTATGAGCTTGGTATATCAGAAAAGAAAAAAAAAGACTATTCCCATAGTGTTCAAGTTATAACCAATGGAGACAGACAGAACGCATAGACATAACAAATTACAGCATTTCAAACTGTATAAGGAGGTAGTGAGTGACAGAGAGCAGGTGAGAAAGATACGAACAGTTACAGGAGGGAAACATTTCAGTTTTAAGTAAATTATGAGAACTCAGATTAGTTGACCGCATAGAGAAAATACAATGTTAATAAAGGCAGAGCTGGTGAAGGCATTGACAAAACTCACACAGAAGTCCCAAGAGAGAAGCAGGACCGGGGGACATAATAAAGGACAAGAGTCTAACATGGTTAAATAGTGTGTTCAGAGAGCACAGGGTAGATGTGGCCAGAGAGGTAACAGAACAAGATCATGGAGAACTGCACCGGCCTTTGTAGAGATTCCAGGCTCTACCATGCAAAGAGGTAGTAGAGCGTGTTAAGCCCGGCAATGAAATGACGAAATGGATTTGAAAAGGACACTCTGGTAGTTACCTTTAGGGTGTAACAGGCAGGCGAGGGTGAAGATTGGGTAGTGATGATGGAGGCAGTAAGGTCTTGGTGCCAGCTCAGAAAAGCATTGGCTTCATATTGGTAGCTGAAATGACCACGGTGGGTGTATTTACATCTGGTAAATTAGCCAGTTTTACAACTCTGGATTTCTAATTGAATAATTTACCTGTGATTATCTCATTATTTTATGTATAAGAAATTTTTTTCCCATTTATTTCTTTTTCTTTATTGTCATTTGAGTCTTTTTAGCATGGAAGACTATTTCTACCCTTCATCTGTGTTTCTATTGCTCTTTGATATTGACTGTAATAAGCAACTCAGGTTTAAATAGGGCTTTCAGACTAGATGACACAGTCTTGGTTATTTATGCAGTAAGTAATTAACTCTCATACTTCTTTTTATACAGATCTTCAATAATAGTAAGCTAGTACGTTCATTTGCTTTCTTTTGTTATCACTGGTTTAGGAATGGGCATGTGGCAAAAGTGTGCCAAATTAGTGTGCTATTAAATTAAATCCACTTCATGGGCTGAGATCTAATTAGTTCCATTATATAGAGCATTCTTATGAATTGAGACCCACAGAGAGAGATAGACTTAAATTTTACTGACTGTACTACATGATGGTACTGATCAGAAATGCTCGAGTCACTTACATTGTTGAGAGAGCCGTCCTGAGGTTTGTATTTCTGTGATGAGGGCATCAAACTAAAAAGACACAAGGAATTTCATTCTGATAGTGCCTCTAAGAAGCCCCTTAGCCATTTGCTTTTTATGTGAAATAATAAACATCACTATGACTAAATACGGCTTGAGTTGATGTCCTATTATTTGTCATACAAACAGCCTGATTGTTAAAATGACCAAAGATTCAATAGGTGTTTTGGTCATTCTTTCCATTTAAAATAAATATTCAAATATCAACAATGCCATTATCATTTTCCAACTCTCCATTTACAGTTGGACTTAGTATGAGATTTAGAACAATTTAATATCAATTATACTAGAGGTGTGCAAATAGTTTAAGCAAGTAGATTAGTGGTTTAATCCATTTTGAATACAACAATTGACCTGAGAATATAGTGCCTACTTTTTTCTACCAGCAACCATTAAAATCCAGTTTTAATTTATATTTGCATAGCATATATCACATCTATTATTATTTTAGTTTATTCCATGACTTTGGTATTTTCACTCTAATTTTATAGATTACCAAAGTGAGTCAATGACAGAACCCACTATATAATTCAATGTTGAAATTTGTGCCATGTGCATAAATAGAATATTATATATGTATGTATTTGAAGTGAAGGATGGGTTCCTAAATTGATATTTAATTATATTGCTATATAAATATATTCACACGTCCATTTTGAATATAGATGTAGATCAGTAATTATTGAGTGTTTAAATATATCAAATGAAAGCTTTGGTGGTGTATTCACTTGTATTTTGTGAATATGCCATCATCAATTTTGGTGATTTTCCTTCAATTTAGTATCTCACTTAAATGTATAGGGCAGAAAAATGTAAAACATCTTTTAAAGTTAAGATCTAAAATATCCTCTGAAAGAAAGCCTTGAGATTAGATTTAGGGCCTGGTCAGAAGGGTTGTGTCACTGGGATATAATTTGATAGAGCATATTCTTGTTCTCTTTTTCTCTGCTTCTGGGCCACCGTGCACTGAACATGTGGTCCTTCCATGCTTGGAGCCTGCATACCATGGACTGAATCCACCGTAACTGTGCACCAAAACAAGTATTGGGTGCACATTTTAAGTATTTTCTCCCAACAGTGAGAAAATAACTATTATAACCATTCAGAATCACAGTCAACATAATGAAATCATAGAAAATAATTTTAAGATAATTTTTAAAATTTAGTATAAAAATAATGTATTAATTGACTGTTGTACTATAAACTGCATGAATTCTATGTATGAGCAGAATTGGCAGATAATATACATGAAAATTTATTTTAGGGACTTATAAAATATTTCTATATTTTCTTTAATATTTCTTTAAATATCATGACTTAGAGAAACTACAGTGATACCTTGATTCCCTAACACTTTGCTTGTCAATCAGAAATGTTTTGCAAACTTTTCTTCTGTTCACGGGCCCAACATCAGGTGATGAACTTGACAACAGCCATCTTTCCCATACAAATAGCAGTGTAACGATCCCCTCCAGAATCATGGAGTGAATTAAGTTCCTGAACCAAGGTTCTATTGTATATCATATGTTTAATCCACTGCAGGTAATTTTGTATTTACTCGTTCAAAAACAAGTTGCAATGAAATTCAGTAAACTAGTTTTCCTTTACAAAAAAAAAAATAAAACAAACAATTGAAGTGAATGCTGTTACTGTCACCTTCATATTTAAAAGGGGATGTAAATTTTATGTATTGAACTGGTAAATTTGAATGGCATAGCAGTCAAATTGAGTAATTCAGGCCTCCAAATACTGCCATGCTCCTACTCCCTTTGGATAATATGCATAACAGCTAATTGTCTGCTCAGTAACTTTAATTACATTGTTATATTGGTAAAAACATTATGAAACATATATTTCCTCAAAAGATAATTATTTATGTTTCTTAAACGCTTGAGATTACATTATCTAAAGACTTGTAGTCAAAACCACACTGTGCTAAATGGTATTACTTAGTCCCCAGGAAGATAAAATAGAAGGATAAAGAGATAAACATTATATTAATTTTTATGTGCTCTGTTTTCCCTTAGTTCCTGTGTTTATTTGCCTAATTGTTCCCAAGGTGGTGGAATTTAAAAATTCACTTTCACTAATCAGTGTTTATCAGGGATCAAGAAGCGCTGACCTTGTAAACTCCCCCAAGATCCTTTCCTTTTTACTGAAGCATAACCATGTTCCAAATCTTTCACACTGGAGGACAGTGGATGAGATTCCCAGATGGAAATGTGAAACAAGTCCACAAAACAACAATTAAGAAAAAAGACAGCTAAAACTTTGAACATCTTCAGCAATGTTTACTGCTCATACTGACAGAGGGCTACATATCTCTACTTTGTATAACTGTCAACAGATTTTAAGGCTTGTAAGTACCTGTAAGATCTGTGCTTATATTTTAATGGTGTAGATACCAGATAATGTCCTAAGATAATAAATCATTAATAAGTAGGTATCAACTCTAACAATAGAGTTTCAGCATCACTAGGGTTGCCCAGTGGGGGCATGGCCAAGTAAAAGAAGGGTGACGTGAATGGAAACCTTGGGATACTTCAACAGTCGTTTTGATAAATGAAATGTCATCAAGTGACAAACAGGAACAAAGGGATGTTTTGTATTTCACAGGAGAGGAAGGAAGCTAAATGATGTGGTGACTTCATCTTGCTATTTAGAATGGTGTTTAAGGAAAACGTACATTGTTTATTTCTGAAAATTTTCACCTATTTTTGGACAGCAGGTAATTATGAGTAAGTAAAATGACAGCAAGAAAAAAACTGCAGTTAAGGAGTGACTACTCTATTAACATATGAGTCAAATTCACTAATGAATTGTAATACATAATGTATCCTAGTGGTTCCTATTTGATATTCAGTTGTATACCTATATAGACTTTTTTGTATACTTGCAACTCTGGTATTCTAAGACAGGTCTACCTAAACATACACAGGTTTCCAAAGTTACACATATCAGTCAACACTGAGTATTTAAATATACAAAGTAGAAGATGATTTTTATCTACTTTGCTAAACATTAAATGAATGTTGCATGGGAGTATATGGTAGATTTTCCCTCTAGGAGGCAGAACAGACTCATAGTGGTTTTAATATAGGTTGAGAATACATATAAACTATGAATAAAAAAGGAGCCAATGTCAACATTTTACATAAATACAATTTTTCATTAAAATGATGAGAAAGTCAAGGGAATTCATAACTTGGATTTGTACCTGAATAACCTTATTATACATAATGATATATTTAAAACCAGTCTTTTCAGCAACCAAGCTCACTTCTACTTCAACTCTACAGGTCTGTTCTTTGTGGACAGAGTGAGAACTTTTTAAATGGCTTTTTTTTTTTTTTTTTTGCTTTTGACTTCTTGTGTAAACCTGGCTAAAAGCCTCTAACAGTTTCTGCACCACAGCCTCAGCATTGGATTACCATGAAATTTCCTCTTCTGGGTTAATTAGTCTGCCCTCCTTAACCTCGGTCTGTCTCAAAGTTTCAAATCTTGAGAAAAGTGTAGACACATTTTTTTTTTCTGCCAGAGCCAAACCTGGCCTGCAGTCTAACTGCCAATGGAGTCCTTGTTTCTAACTGAACCAACCAAAACCTCCTGAGCCAAAACCTGCTGTTCACATTTCTGTGAGTATTCTGATTTATCTGAACTCTCACCAGAATCTCCCGGCAACCCCAATCTACAGCATTCCAGGGTGTTTCTTCAGATGGCGCTGGCACACTTCTCCAATGTTCTCCAGCAAATTTGTTCCAGTAGCTTCTGAACAATATAGTCAGGTAGCACCACAGCAATAATTCCACTTCTCTCTTACCAAAATCTGTCCTATTAGGTTGGTTGCTGAGACATAACACCAGACACCCACAGTTTAAGGAAAGAGAGCTTTATTTTTGCTCACAGTTCAGTCCATAGTCCACTATGGCAGGTCAGCATGGCAGAGGGGCATGGTGGAGGGAAGCTGCTCAGGGCATGGCATCTAGAAAACTGAACACCTACAGAGGGAGGAAAACCCTTCCTGACCCTGCCTGTGGTGACCCAGATCTTCTAACCAGAAGCCACCTCCTAAAAGCAAGTCATAAACGTCTATAATTCTATCACCTTCCAAAAGTCCTGCCTGTGATGTCATGAAGCTTTATGGAGACATCTAGATAGAAACCAAAACATTGTCTTTCTCTGCATAGCCATGAACACATCTTTGTTATATATTATTAATACTCTTAGTATATGTATCTTTGCATTTTACACTGAATTAACTTTTCATTATAACAGTATTGATATCTTCATGCTCATAAGACAAAATGACTAAATGTTTTCAAAAATTCTTTGCCTAATTTTTTGTTTGTTTTTTTTATCTATCAGAATAGGCTTCAAAATATTCCAGAGCTCTAAGGTGGTGTGAGTATTCCTCACACCTTGAATGTGGTCCCAGCCTCTCTCTAAATCTTGGTATTTTAATATGTAAAATTGGAAAATGATTTCCTTGTTACTGTTAGCCATTACCATGTGTCATGATGCAGGGGTTCCAGAGCAACTGAGTCACAGGTAGGTGGATTTGTATATTAGTTGTTTCATTTACTGTTTTTGTTATATTTGTTGAGTAACTGTAACTCTATGAGCCTCAGTATTCTCCTCTATAGGATCAGAATACTAACCCAATTAAGAGTAGTACTTTTGTGTGCATCAAATGATACATTCTACATTAAGCCATTAAAGTGACACATGGTAAAATAACAATAGATTTTGGCACTGGGTTACATTAGTAAAAGGAGAAATCGTCATTTTCAACAAGAGTTTGTGTTTTAAATCTGAATTTGTTAGTCTCTTTTTTCTTTCCTAATAATGCATAAAGCAATTTTTGTAGTTCACAGGTATTTTTACAGTACTGTGCTATGTTGTAGAAATGCCTAGAATTTGAAATCCTCCATCAAAACTATGGATATTTTTAGGTTTTTGAAAGCATTTCTAAAGGATTTGACTAAATAATTGCATTCACAAGGGCAGGATTATAGGGTATCAATTTTACTGGCCTTACTAAATAGTAATTACAAGGCAAAAATGGTACTTCATTGTTTTTTAAATACTCACTTCTTGGATTAATAATTTAAAAAATTATGTTATTACTAAGAACTGATCATGTCTTTAACTATCCTAATCCCTATCACTACAAGCTGTGTAACAAATATGTTCTTAGGTTATCTTAAATGTCATCTATTCCCCCATAAGTATTGATAGAAATGATTCTAGTTTGAGATCAAATCTGGCAATAAAAATGAATTGTGTAAATTTAAATATACAGCAGCTAAATTTACAGTGGAATTATTTTGAAGTACACACCTTAACATACCATTTGGAAACAATTTATATTAAAGCATGCATTGATTATGGAAATAGTTACTGAAAATCCAAACATTATCCTCTTGCTAACAAATTGTCATGACTAATCTCATTACTGTTATAAGACCCGTAAGCCTTCCTTATTCAATGAATGTATTCATAGATTTGACCTCAAGTCAGGTGATATTTTCATGAGACAAGACCCTAAAAGATATTATAGCAGCAACTACATAATTACAATAGAAAATGGGCATCCCTGGTAGGTTGAATTCTGAATAATGATTTACATAAATCCTGTCCTTCAAATTCTGCTGTGTCTTCCTTTGTCCCCAAGGAGAACCACACATACTTATCTTCTGGAAGTGCTAATTTTAGGCTATGCCTGTTGCCTTCAGGAATATACTGTGTTCTCTTCTGTGTTCAGCTATCACCTTTTGTGTTGAACTTTCATGGCACTTGTTTGCTTTTTTTAAAATTGCATGTTTGTATCTCCATTGGACACCTAGATCCTGAGGTCAGTTTTTTTCTTTATTTGTGTAGCCTCAGTTGTGGCTTGGTGGCTCGCTGGAAAATGAATGACCCTTGAAAGAATGAATGACCACGGGGATTGTATAGAAAACAGTTCTTTTAAATAAACACAGCTTGTTTTGGAAGCCTATTCATGTACCTGAGTCTAAAGTTAAGCTCTGGAAAACATCAGTAACAGAACTAGTGGGATGGATAGCACTGGTCTCATTCTTTTTGCTTATTTTAAATTCTATTCTCCAGTTATTTATTTATTTATACCCAGAATTGAACTTCTGTTTAACAGGCAGGCACTGTGCCACTAAGCTACATCCCCAGCCCTTATATTTTTATTTGTAATGCTTTCTTTTATTATAATAGCAACCACAAAAACAAAATCTAAACTACAACAAACAAACCAGCTCTTCTGTGGTCAAACTCAAATAGTCAGGCTGAACTAACTCATATTGTTATGTAGTGAGTTGATTTGACTTGTCCTGAGGTTCGACTTTTTGAGGTTTAAAGCATATGACCAGAGAAGAGTCTGTTTTATCTGCAAGCATGATAGGAAAATATAGTATGTCTTTTTATTGTAATTAATACTGTAAATTTAGATGACCATATTGCTATAGATAACTATATACTATATATAGATTATATATAGTATTTTACATGAATATATATAGTATTATATATAGTACTATATATATAATGAATATACTATATACTATATATATAATACATAGTATATAAATACTATATATATAATGAATATATATGTATATTCATGTAAAATACATGATTTTTTCACTAGTAATGACTTTTTAAAAAGCTAAGAAGTCAATTTCTAGATAATGATTCTAATAAAGCATATAATGTTATATCAAATTTTATTTGCAGATCTATGATTATTTTTTCCCCTGGCCTAAATAAGGCATTTTCAAAAGGAGACAGATTTGGGGGCATGTAGTTTAAAGCAGCATGAGAGTAACCAAGGAACCATAATGTGCTTTTATGGCTTGAGTTTTTACAAACAGTTTTGGGATAGCTCAATGTATTATTACCATCATTGAGGAAAGCATGGAGCACTTTACCACGACAACAGAATCACCTGCTAGCAAAGCTATTAAACTGTAAGTTTCCCTATTTCTCAATTCAACTAATAAGCTGCTTTAAACTGCCTCTGAATGTCTGCGTAATGTCAGTACTTTCCTTTCCCTGTCCACTCTTGAACATATTGTGGAGAGCTATTCATCAATTATCAAGATTCTTATTTTATTCTCCAGAGGAACCAAAATATTGTAAACTAGAAGGTTTAGCAGCAAAATCTGTTATTTCCTTAAGTATAAGTACATCATTGCAAATTTAGTTTACACTCCTTTGAGAAATATGTAAAGAATCATGTGTCTCAGATTCCTATCCTGAATGTTCTAATTTTTTCATCATCAAAAGTATTAAAACCCTAGCTGCAAAAGCTGAAGAGGTCTTTGAAATTACCTGCTGTCAAATTATTACTGGTCTAGAAAATATTGCTACTGAGAGTCAGTTATATAGGGTTAAAAGTTAGTGATCATTTCTTTATGCTTGCGATATTTGCAGGTTACTTCCCATGGAGACTAGGTAGGCAGTGTCAAGTCCAAATGCAGTATTTGCATACTGAGCAATTCCAAAATGTAAACTACATTCCTTAATATTAATTCAGCATAAGTGACACCGGTTATGTATGCCTATGATTCATATTGCTGAGCTGTTCCCCTTCCCCAGAATGATGTACTGTTACTGTCCTATTCATTTTGGATGTTGTATTCATAAGGGTTTTGTGACTAGACATCATCGTAAATCAATGTTATTGGACAATATTTTCAAACAAAACATTCACAGAGTCAGTCACCGCATATTCCATGCTTAGAAGTCTACACTGAATGAAGGTCAAATAAAGTCACATCAAATTATGTATCAGTTTATTGAAGGATCAAATTAAATCAACAAGTTTTACAATACCTTAATTATACATTTAATGTATTTTTGGTTTACTTCAGGATTTCTAATAATCTTAAAAGCTCTGCCAGTACTGTAAAATATATAACATTAACAGTATACATAAGTACTTGGGGTTGTCTTTTCTAACGAAACACAGGAAATATTTGAAACTCTTGGTTTATATTAAGACTTTAGAGAAGATGAGCCAATATTAACAATATCACAATTTACATCAAAATTGCCATGATTCATTTATGATCATTGATTACTTATAAAATTTGCATTCATATTTTCTGCATAGAAATAAAATTTATTTCAGTAAAAATGAACTGATTTTTTTGCATGTCAGGAAGTATTAGATTTAAATAATCCCTAATTTTCTTTTGATGGCAATTTTGTTTGGTGAAGGTAAGAAACAGTAGTTTGTGACTACCAGATGTTTTTATGTAATGGGCTACAAGTTTCTTTTCTCTATTTGTATAGCTTTGAGGGAAAGTCATATCTTAATGCAAAGAATACACTCAAACCACTAACTTACATCCATATTCTGATAAAGCTTCTAGTCTGCATAAGTGGGAAAAGGAAATTCCGTACTGAATCTAGATTACCATGCAATTTCTGGATTCTCTGTATATTAAATTATATGATTTTCTAAAGATAAAATATACAGAAAAGAGCTAATTGTCTCTCTAAGGTATCCAGGCTGCCAGCAGCCTCTTAAATAGCTGGGATTGCAGCTATGGATCATCAGTGCAAGGCTAGAAAATATACTTGGTTAATTCTTGATAATTATTAGTATTTTACCTGAGAGTTTCTGAACTTCTGTGCTAATTTCTTCATATTAGTAGCAGTCTTGCAAGATCTCAGAAAAAATTACAATATAACAAACAAGCAAGCAGAACATAATAAAGAAATACCTGGCTATCAAACACAGAAAAAGTTCTTAATAATAATATGTATTACCTGCACAAGTTAATGAAGGTACAGTAATTTGGCAGGTAAAATAAATTAATTTTACAATGTGTTATAGGTAGGCTAATTTATCTTACACTCCAACCCATATTTTAAACTATGCTGACATCCATCCATTTTATATTCCAGTACGGCACTCAGCAGAGGGAATGCTGTGGTCATTTATCACCCAGTACCATAATCTTACTTCCCAATTATGCCTTTTGGAGGCCCAGTCAAAAAAAGCAATAGATATCAGAAATTTAATTAAAAGACAATATATATGAGTGCTCTGGTGGAGGAACCACCACACCTTGCATTTTGAAGGTAAATATGATGTAGACATAATATTGGTGAACATTGTTGCTAATTTTAGGTTTAGGAAATATCCTGAACACTTAATCGGTTACTTTTGAATGCTCTATGATGGAGTTGAGGGACAGGTAGGATGGGGGAGGAGTGAACCAAAAAATAAAGTCCCAAATGATCTTCCTCCCTCTGTGGACAGTAAACCAATTGAAGAGGTAAATTGCAATCTGTCCACCGGCAGGATTCTTTAACCGTGTTAAATCTCTTTTATTTTATTCATTTATAATTAACATAAGGATGCCATTGTTACAGGATACTTCATATCAGTTCATTGCTATGCAATGCAACTACCTCTGGAAGGTAATGTTCACTGCACAGATGAAGAAAGCAAAGAATAAAGAATAAAGAGACTGCTCTCTTGCCTAGGGTTACATTATAAGTTAGTGGCAAAAAGTGTATTAAAATTCAGGTCTCCAGAGCCCCAGTGTTTTAATTAGCTTAATAATCCATGCTACCTTTCATAATTGTGAGGGCTTAGGTTTAGCGATTCTTTAACATTATTTTCAACACCTATGAAAAATGGCTGCCCTTCATAAGGTTAATGTAAACTAGGAGTTACACCAATTATGCAAACCGTAATCTTTGTAAGTTATCTACCTCAGGGTGCTTAGTGCACTGTTGGCATGGAATTTATTTCTTATTCAAAAAGGCTTTCTTCAACTTTCATGAACATTCTCCTTTTAGACTATTAACAGCAAAACAAAATGATTAATTGAACATTGCCACATATAAACTTATAATGAAGGTTTAATTATCCCAACTTTATTAATAAAGAAATTAATATTCAATGAATTGACCATGGCTGCATAGCTAATAAGAATTAGAATGATAATTTAATCCTGAGACATATTTCAAAGATCACAATACATGATCTTTATGTGTAAGGGCAATTGTTACACAAATAATTTGACACAGCTAGAAAAATCAAATCAATAAATGGATTTGGAAACGTATTTTTATCAAAATTTTCCCATAGATTCATATTTACTTGGTTTTGATTTATTCTAAGCTTGATTCATTGTTTCACTAATTTACTTAAAATTTCATAAATATTGAGCTAATTCCTGAGGGCATAAAGCTAAGGGAAAAGATTTCAAATTTTGCTAGTATGATTTTTTTAAGTAGCTAATATAGCTACTTTAACTGACTTCAAATGAATTAGTCAAAATGATTTTTCTCAGGATATACTTTTTTAAACTGTGCAATAAACAGTAACCTGGAGCTGCCATATTTAATATATTTGAAGAAATCTAAATGCATGAACAAAATGGTCAACATCACTGACCATGGAGAAATGCAAGTTAAAACAAAACTGAGATTTCAACTTACCTCAGAAAGAATAGCATCATCAAGAAGTCAAATAATAATAAATGCTGGTGAAGCTGTGAGGAAAAGGAAACCCTTCCATTTGTTAGTGGGAATATAAACTAATAAAACTATTATAGAAATTAATATAGAGATTCCTCATAAAAACTATAACTAGAAATACCATTTGACAAAAAGACATAATGTTACAGCAATACATGGATACCCTTGTTTATAACACTGCAATTCATACTAGCTAAACATTGGAAGCAGCCAATAAGTCCATCACCAGATGAGTGGATAAAGGAAATGTGGAATTTACACACAGTGGAGTGCTACTGTTCTGGAAATAAAAACAAACGAGTCATTTATGGTAAAGGGGATGAATCTTAAAAGCATAATATTAAGTGAAATAACTTAGACATACAGGTTTAAATATCACATGGTTTCGTTTGTATGGGAAACCCACATTATAAATTCAGAGCAGCATAAAAGATAACAAGAAGTAAGGAGATAGATCTTTCTCAGATAGGGAGGGGATCACGCGATAGAGGGATGGGAGAAAGAATGGAGGGGAAGAGGATGAAAAGACAGCTACAGTGGTTTATGTGCAAGACCAACTTTCCATGCCTTGTGTACTGCAAATCTGCACTAATAAAACAAATAAGTATATACATAAATAAGTTAAAGTAAAAACAATAGAGGAAGAACACTTTAGCAGGAAGGGAAAATGATAAATTTCTACTCAGAAAGTGGAGGCAAAAAATGCAATGAGAGAAGATAATAATATTGACACGGAGAGAAGAGCAAAGGAAAACTTCAGACATGAAGGTATGGAGAAGGCATTCTTCTGAGGAGGATGTTAGAGAAAGTCACTCTGAGAAGGATCCATGAATGTTGTCTGAGCAAAATGGGGCCAAGAGGATCTCAGAGTAACAAATCCTGGGCAGAGGCAGTAACATAAAGGTTTCTTGAGGTCTGAGTATGCTCGGTGTAATAAAGAAGCAAAGGATGGGCCCGGGATTTAGCTCAGCGGCACAAGTGCTTGCCTGGTCATGAGTTCGATCTCTACTACCCAAAAAATAAATAAATAAATAAATAAATACACAAATAAATAGGATTAAAAAAAAAAGAAGAAGCCAAAGGTGCTAGTAAAGCTGTGACCTACTGTACCTGGTTAGTACTGAGAAAGATCACTTCTACTGGGTTTGGAGAGTAGGAGGGAAACCCAGCAAAGGAAAAGCAAGCTCAATTCCTCATTAAGAGAGTTTTGTGCAATTCAAAGTGAAAGGTGGATATGACTCCAACAAGGGTGGAAGCATCGGAGGTGGACTGATTTGAGCCACACTTTGGAGGATGAAGCTACGGAACATATTTTATGATTATATATGGTAAGAGAAGACATATAATAATAGTTTTGAGTTTTTCACTGTTCAGTAGGAATCATTTACTCAGAAAACTTGAGATATAGGGCTTGAAAACACCATACAGTATTTCATTTATCCTTCTTTAGTTTGGGATGTTTGTAAAATATCAAAAGATTTTTTAGTGGGCAATTAAACATACGAGTCTGGAACCCAGAAGGGCAGCACAGATCTGTTATACAGTATATTTGCGTTCATCAGCATCACGGCAGTTAGGGTGAAATGTCAAGTTTTCTGGCATTGAGATCCCGTATCTCATTACCTGGTGGAAAATACTAATATGCATGTGTGTGAGTATGTCACAGAGGTGTGGTGTTGGGATCTATGTTGCCTCTTCCTGTCTGGCACTGTTTCCCTGCTCTGCTTGACTAACACTATGAGCTAAGTGTCTCTGCTTCTCCATGCCCTTCTACAACGTTTCTGCCTTACAGCCAGTTGGCCATGGACTGAACCCATAAACCATTTTAAACCTCTCCTCTTTTAAATTGTAGATGTTGAGTATTGTGTCTCAGTGATGAGAAAACTGACTGATAGAAATGTCAAAGTGAAAGATTCATTTTTTACAACTCTCCTCAGAAGACGCTTAAAACTATGATGCATGATTATAAATTAAAGTGCAAAAGTCCAATGATTATTTAATAAACTTCCTATAGGGTAAACAAATGGTTCCTGTCTTGTATAGCAATGTTCACACATGAGGTGCTTTTGTAAGTGCTGTAGTCTTTTCCCCCCAAAATATCAATAGGATTTTCCACAGATTTTGAGCAGCAAAATTACAAAAATATTTTAAAAGCGAAAACTAATATATTTATAACTTAAATCTCTCCTGGTTTTCCTTGATAAATACTCTTTACAAGACCCCAATGCATGTGATCTTGAACTCATTGAAAAGTATGATCTAAAGTTCAAATAAGATAAATATAAAAAATCATTTGAATGACATGAAGTTATAGCAAAGGTTACACATCAGTTCTTTATGGTGGGTGCTTTTTGTTTGTAAAGAGTAGTATTTTAAAGTGATGTATGAAATGTTATTAGGTATGATATGTTCTTCCTGGTCCTCAATATGATTTCTCTTACTGAGATACTACAGACAACTTAATAGTTGATGTTTACCTGTATGTTAAGACTAGCAAAGCATTGTTCATGTCAATTCTTTCAAAGAAAACTATATGTAATTCCCTTTGTGGAACCTTCTATTACTATGATTCCATCAGTCTGTGCTGAATGATGTTTTAGGGAATATGCCAGTTGAGTCTATCATGGTGACTATGGAAAGAATATTGTTGAAGATGCTATTCATTACAATGCACAACATTCACTTTTTAAAATGGTAATAAAATATTTATTTTTAATATTACTGATTTATGTTATTATTCTAATCAGACTGCTCTTTTTTTAATCAAGATGCTGTTATTTTAGAAACTGATTACAGTTACTATGCAGTTTTATTGGTTACATGACAACTTAGGTCAGAGATAACAAATAGTGAATAGACAGAATTCTAACATGCTGCCATGACTTTTTTGTGTTCTCCATCTGAAGGCAGGTGGGTGCTGTACATAGGAGATTTTTGGATGTAATCAAGCTCCTAACAGTGGTTCTTCAATTCATGAACAATTTTGTTTGTGAACAATTTGGTTCATTAAAAGCATTTGTCAAAATTTTGTCTTCATTGGCAAACTCTGCATCAGATAACAAACACATAACCTTGCTCACCTATCCAACACTAATAGAAATTGGGGTCCTCTTTTACAAAGTCATAGAACAAATTAAGTGGATGAACAGAGGTACCACTGTAGTGAACCTTAAATAGAGAGTATATCAGGCTGGATGTGACCTAATCATATAAGCCTTTTAAAACTGGATGTATAGATCCAGGAGAGGAAAAAAAATCAAAAATTCAAAGCGTGAGAAAGATTCCACTTGAGGTAGGTTCTCTGGTCTGGCTCTGCAGATGAAGAGGGTCAAATGACAAGGAATATGGGTGGGTTCCAGAGGCAGCCCCAAGAGGGGAAACAGGGTCTCCATTCTGAAGTTACAAGAAATTAATTTTGACTGGAAAGTAAGCAAAGTTGCAAGTGCATTTGTTAATTTCCACAACTTATCCTGGCTGATACCTTGATTTTGTCTTGTATAAACTGAGCAAAAACCTAGACTCATCATGCCTGAACCTGAAAATTTAAAGAAATGTCAGCTAATAAATGGGCACTGTTGTGAGCTGCTAAACTGTAGTCTTTTGTTGCATAGCAGTACAAAGTGAATCGTTATTACTATGTCAAGAACTTTGAAGGATCTGAAATCTTACACTTCTTGCAGGCTACGACTAACTTAGGAGTTTCATGCATGCTTGTAGAGACCTGAAACTTCTAGATGAGAGGTGAGCAGTAAGCAGCCTTATCATTTGCAGCAATAACAGGATCCAAGGTGTCAGAATCTGTGCTGGTTCCCTGACCGTGTATTCCTACAGGACAGTGCAGAGTATCAGTTATCCTCTGTGCACATGTTGGGTTCTCTTGTTGGATAGGAGTTTGCACATGAAACAGAAATGTTTAATAGTGGGCAGTCATCCTGCTTGACCTTTGCTCCAGAGTGAGACACTGACTTGATTAAATTAGATAGTATATCAATCTGACTCTTGCTTCCAAGAGAGACACTGCCTCTAACTTCCAAGGCTACTTACTGCATGAAAGCTATGGGTGGTGTGTAGAAACTTGACAACTGTTTTCCAATATCCAATAACTGTGTTTTGTTCTGGGACATTAGCAGGTACCCACAGGTATCTTAAGGCATACATTCCTAAAGAATGAAGATGAGTGAAGAATGTTTAATCAACATAGTCCTGGAAGTGGGTTTCATCAAACTGTAAGACCTTAAATTTCACAAATGGTGGATTTACCTTCTGAGTTAAAAAATATTGTAATCTGCCCTTAACATGTGCGTGTAAGTGTGTTGTATTTCAAATCAATGTTAATATCTGAAATTTATATTGCTGACTTTGCTTTTACTCTCTTTTTTCCATCACTATTCCTAATTCATATTATTGATACTACATGATGGATCTGACAGATAGATTCCCGACTTTTACATATAGTGAGGGAGCAAAGAATTGCAAGTATACATCCAATGTTAAGTGAAAACACAGCTCATTTATTGTAGATACCAAGAAGCTGTGTTCAAGCCTGTTGGTGTCAACAGAAAAACAAAAAGTTGGCACAAACTGAAAAGTGGAGTCAAGACAACAGGAAAATAAAAGACTGTTATAGTTTTATATTTTTTAAATCTTTAAAAAATTAAAATTGTGATTAAACCAAGTCAACTAAGACAGGCTTTTTGATTTTAAAAGAAGCCCTTGAGTGCCTCTCACTGGGTCTCTGAATAAAATGGACAGGAATGATTGACAGGGTGCTGAGTCATCGTGAGGGCTTCCAACACTCAAGTGCCTCCCACAGTTCATTCTGATTAACTTAAATACAGGAGAGCAGTCCACATGTAGGAACCTTTAACAAGATTCCAACGGGAAACAGTTTCTGAGGACCAGGCCACAGGTTTAACATGCATGGGCTCTGCTGTGAAGCTTTCAAGTTTTCCTGGGTCTCTTATATTTTTATTTTTGCTTCTCTTAGAATAGTGGAAGGAGGGTGTTACCTGAATTTCATGGGGATAGAGGAAGACTGATCTGTCAGCCCCAGTTGTGTAATTTGTACTACTATTATAGTTTTATATTTTTTAAATCTTTAAA